>RJWJ010023997.1:0-25187 GCA_004363605.1 Indri indri
CCCCCCCAAAGCAGTGCCCAGGCTCCCAGCAAATGCTGCCTGCGTGTCTCCTGCCAGCAGATGCAGCGGGTCCCTAGACAAGAAGTCGCTGGGTCTCCACCCTCAGGGAGTCTGTTTCGGCTCTGGTGGTAAACAAAGGGTGGGGACGGGCCGGAGCCACGGTCCACCTGGGAAAACAGATCAGAAGGGCACGAGCAGCCCGAGAGCCAGGCCGTGCTGCGCGCCAGCACACAAGCTCGTTCGCTCCTTCAGCAGCCCGTCCTGTGGCGGGTAACCCCATTTTCCAGGAAGGAAGGAACGGGGGCTCAGAGGAGCCACTGTATGAAGAGAGCTGAGACTCCAAGAACAACCTCGTGACACCAAGGCCACGGGGTTCAGGTGAGGGAGGACAGAGCTGAGATCCCAGGACAAACAGGTGGCCGTGACATGAGCTTTGGAATAAAACCTCATGAATGCACTGTCTGTGGGGCAAGCACCACAGAAATCCGCAGTTCTCAGTGACTGCTGCCATTCCTTGGGCCCTCACGCGTCCAGCACTTTCCAGCTAACTTCTCATATAGTCCTCTCTGCAGACCAAGCAGGGAGGGGGACTGCAGGGCTGGGCTGCAGCTAATGGGGCCCAGGCCAACCCTCTAGAGGTGGTCTTTTGGGCCTTGTCATTCCAAATGCCCCTGGACCAAGGCAGCCCCTTGGGGACCCACAGGACGATGAGAACTGCTGTCGGCTCTGGCTTCTTGGCTGCTTGCCCTGGGGACTTGGGAGCTTTGTTTACACTAGTGGTCATCTATCTTCTGCCCTGGGCTGGTCACCACTCACCCAGGGGCCTTGCCCTGGATGCATGAGCACACAGGTGGACTGGCCTTGGCTGGCTGAATTTCAAGCACCTGAACCCTATGCTCTGAGGCCTAAGGAAAACTGGGCACCCTGGCCCTGCTGCTCATCAGTTTGGCCCAGTCTGGCCTCTCCTAACTCCTTGGAGCATCTAAAGGGAGCTGGCCCCGGTGGCCAGGGAAGGCCCAAGAGCACCAGCCCACAAAGGGGAGCAGAGAAAGAGGAATAGGAACGCCAGGGGCTGTGCTGTGTGGGGAAGCCCAGGGGCCAGGGATTCCCGAGGAAGGAGCTCACCCCAGGAGCAGGGTTGACAGAACGCCCAGCCAGAGGTAGGCGGGGGACAGTGGGATGGACATTTGAGGAAGGGCTCCCTGTAGAGGGAAAGGGAGGCTGGAGGAGACAATGCCAGGAAGCCAAGGCTGCACCTGGCTGTTCCACAGCCCTGGGAGGTGCCGGGGCAGCCAGGAGAGCAGGGAGGTCCTGCCTGTGGTAAACAGGGGATGCACTGGCGGAGACTGCAGTGGGATGAGGAGCTGGGGGTGGGAGACAGGTCAGGGCAGCTGCTGCAAGTCTCCAGGCTGCCTAGAGTGTCCAGGTGAGCTGGGGCTGCTGCATCTGGGCGTGTCCCTCCCCCATGGGCTGGGCGAGTTTGTCCAGCTGCCCTGGCTCATGGAACATTCAGGAAGCCGGGTGGAAGTTCTGCTGGGTGGGAAGAAGAATGGGGACTGTGGAAGGTGAGCCGGCAGCCCAACCACCAGGGCTGGGCTGGCTGGGGACAAAGTGAAGGCAGCCGAGGCTGTGGGCAGAGAGGGAGGGAGGAAGGGAAACACTTGTCAGGGGCAGGGGACAACTAACCCAAGGGAGACTCTGGATGCCGAGTTAGTGACACCGGTCGTTTGAGGGTGGCAGGGCCTGGAAGGTTACAAACACATCTCTGTTCCTGCCACAGGCCACAGGGAGCTGCGTTCTGGTTCTGCGTCCAGGACAGAGCTGGGCTTGTCTGTCTGTCCCAAGAGGCCAGCACAGCACGATACCAGCACTCCATGAGAAACGCCTTTCCGAAACACTGTCCTGTGGGTGCCAAGAGCTTCTGACCCATGCTGTATCTGGATATTGGAATGCTGGGTGGTCCTAGGCTGAATCCTGGGGAAGAAGGAACCCTCAGGAGGCATAGGGAGATGTTGGGAGACCCCAGGCTTGGATGAGAACAGGTCAGCTGAGAGCGGGCTCAGGACCTTGTGGGAGCTGGAGTCACAGCAGGCTGCCACATTGCCCTCCTGGGAGGTGGGCTGGAGCTTGGACAGGCCCCAGCTGCCTGTGCCTCTGGGTCCCCAACTGAGGCATCGGGCAGGGGGACATGGGCTGGAGAGTCTGGGCTTGGGTGGGCCAGTGGACTTGCCCATCCGTAAGTAGTTAAGGGCACTGAGGGTCAGAAGCCTCTGGGGTGGTTTCCCTGGGAAAATCCAAAGGTCAGGTCAGGGCAGAGACCTGTACCCAGCACTGGGTCTGTCCCTGACCCAAAAAGGGTGAAAGGGACAGCAAGGCAGGTAGAGGAAGCCTGACTTCCCGCCCCAGAGTCCCAGGCCAGGCAAGAGGTTTATGGCTTGTGCAGAGTTTGAAGAGCCCAAGGGAAGCCCAGTTCCTGCTTTATGCTCCCAAGAATCCTGGGAGGAAAACCCTAGTTGAGGGTCTGAGCTCAGCAGAACGAAATGGCATGCTTAGGAATCTCAAGTTTAACTTCTGAACTTGGAAGTTCGCAAGGAACTCCTGATCTCCCTGTTCCACCCCACCTGCTCCCCTCTCAGGGAACGGCACCCCTGCTGTCCACCCAGCACTCTGGCTGGATACCTAAGGCCCTGGGGAGCCCTCTCCTCCCCTCCAATCCATCACTGGGTCCTGTGGGTTCTGGCTGCAGAAGACACCTGAAGTCCACCCCTACTTTCCCTCTCGTAGCCACCAGCAAGGTTACCAGGACAACTGCAGTGACCTCCTCCTTGGCCTCTCTGACTCTTCTTGCAGTCCCCCACTTTCTGCACAGAGCTGCCTGAGGGACCTCAAAAATGCAAATCAGCTGCTCACAGCAGTAAAGTCCAAAACATTGACCGTGGCCTGCAAGGCCTCTCCCAGCTCCACCTCCTGCCCTCTCTCCAGACCACCGGCCTTCAGCCTCCAGGAATGGGCCAAGATTGTCCTTCTCAGAGCCCTGCCCCCATCCTTCCCCTCCCTCACCCTCTGGTCCCAGCTGAGGCCCCTCCTCAGAGCTTTCCTGACTCCTGTCCCGTAGCCCCTGTCCTCTAGTCAGAGCCTTCCCACCACTGGGGGGACATGTTTGTTCATTTCCATTTGAGACCTCAAGGTCCATGAGGGTGTGGGATCCCCACAGCCAGCGCCTGGCCCTAAGCACACAAGCAATAATTATTAGAGGAGGGAGTGTGGAGAGAGAAGCAAACCACCCTGCAAAGCAGGTGCTATTACCTCCTTGTTTTAGGGGGAGATTTCATTCCTACCTGGTGCTCATCCTGTGGAAGGTCTTTTTGAGTTTTTGAAGACCCTAAGGCACCCCCAGTGTGTGGGGGTGGGGCCTGGACAGCAGGACTTACCTGTAGAGAACGGGGTTTTCTGTGACCCAGTCATTGGGGAGGCTGTGCGCCCACTTCTGCTGCCGAGGAGACATCATCTTCCTTTCAGGAATTTCCACCTTCTTCATCAGGGGTGCCCTGCCACTCTTTGGGGGCACATAATGCTCTGCAGCCTGCTTCCTGCTGACGGCCAGGGAGTGGATCAGCTGCACCTGAATCCAGGGAAGACCACGACCATGAATGAGGAGGTGGTCAGAGCTGCTGGGTCCCCAGTACCCTAAGGCTGATTGTGCCTGTCTTAGAAAGACACCTGGGAACCTGCCGCTAGTAAGGCACTTTGCAGGGAGGCTTTCAACCCCAGGGCACACCCCCTGCAGGAGGGGTCTCCTCCTCCAAGTCATTTAGCCCCTTCAAGGAAGGCATTTTTTGAGAAATTTAAATGAAGACCAAGATGCACACCAGCCTTTCAAAAATTATATATTTTTATTTATTTATCTGAGATGGGGTCTTGCTCTATGGCCCAGGCTGGTCTTGAACTCCTGAGCTCAAGGAATCCTCCCACCTCAGTCTCCTGAGTAGCTGGGACCACAGGCATGTGCCATTGCACCCAGCTTCAGCCTTTTTTATAATCAAAAAGATCTGGAAAAAAGGAATGGTCCAATAGTAGGGGATTGGTTGAGTAAACATGGTATGTCCCTTAGATGGAATGTCAGACATTTATTAAAGATGACACCCACAAAGAATTAAATTTTTTATGACATGAAGAAATGCTTATGAGATGATGTATAGTTAAACGTATCAATTTAAACCATAAATTAAAAATTATAACCAAAATTATACAGTATGATCTCAAAATGTAAAATGTATAGAAAAATGACCTGGAGGAAGTGTGCCAAGCATTAAGAACGGCCTGTTGCTTAGAGGGAGCAGGATTGTGTGAGTAATTTAATCGTTTCTTTGTTTTTTGGGGGGCTTTACTTTAATGCAGTTATGGGAGTCACAGATCAACAAGCAGGCGAGAAGTATATGGATGCCCACGGGCATGGGATAGGGTCTGTGAGACACCGCTAAGGAGAAAAAGTAGGTTTCAGAACATTAGTACAGAATGGAAACAGTTTTTTAAATAGAAAAATTAGAAACGCTTTTATGCATGGGAAAAAGACACAGGGTGCTCAGTGGTTCATCCAGGCTATTTCTGAGTAATTTAAATTTAAACTTTTAATTTAAGTTTTCTGATTTTCAAGAATAGACATTCTAATTTTATATTCATACATTTTAAGAACCAATAAGAATTATTTTTAAAATCAAAGTAATTTCAAAGTCCATATTTCATTAGATTCCCAGGCCGGGAAGCCCTCAGAGGGAGGAAAGTTTGGGGGGAAGTGCTGGGGGAGTGGGGAGAGCAGAGAGAAGCAGGGACAGAGAACAGGGGACAGAGGGCGGGCCCTACCTCAGCCTCGAAGATCTGCTGGTAGACTTTCCCATTCTGAACCCGGGTCACCTTCCCCACGGACGACATCCTGGCCGCCGGCTGGATGCCCCTCCTGGGAAGCCGTCGTCCGGGAAACGCGTCAGGGGTTTGGTCCCAGTTCGGACCCGGATCTCAAACCAGTCCCACGGGTTGAGAAACCGACGCCCGTCCCAAGCTCAGGTCCTGGCAGAACAACAATTGGCCCCGAAGGCGGCGCCCCACCGACCCAGGCAGGACCCCAGAGGCGGGACCCTCCGCTGGGGGCGGGGCTAGAGGGGTGAGGGTGGGGGAGGTCCCCACGCAGGCTGAGGGTTTTAATTTTAAACAAAACGCAGAAGGGAAGGAGCGCGGAACAACGACGAAACTAACCTTCGAGGAGCCCCAAACTCGCCGAGGAGCCTGGCTCTCCCCGCTGCAGAGGAAGCAAAGCCGAGAGGGACTTCGCGGACACGAATAATGCAGGATTATTGTTCGTGCTTCACTCTGCCAAGCTCTTCTGGGAAAAGTCAAGGCGCCCGCGGTGTCAGCTGGGACTGGAACCCAGCTGAATTCGGGTCCAGGACCCCACTCCCACCCTCCAGGGGACGCAGGGAGGGTGGAGTGGCCACGCTCCTTATGTCCCCCTCCCGGGCCCCCCAAGCAGCCTTGCCAGCCCCTGGACGTCCCCTTGAGCCCAGCGGATTGGAGGGAGGCCCTGCGCCAGGCCTGGCAGCGCCCCACATGCAGAAAGCACCTCTCAAGTTAGCCAGGACCGGTCCTGTCCCAACTGCAGCAGGACTCGCATGGTCTCCAAGGCAACGCGAAGGGGCGGGGCCGCGGTCGCCCCGCCCACGCCTGCCTTCCCCGGGAAGAGGACTTGCCCTTAGCAATGGGAGCACCCCAGGCGGAGTAGGGAAACTCATGATCAGCTGCTTCCTTCAATGCGGGTTTCTTCTCTGTTCAAGGGAATACCACAGGGCTGTCAGGAGCATCCAGAGCAGCACATGAAATGTTCTGAAAGAATAGTTCTCTTCCCCAAGAATAATGAATATTACAACATCTGAATTAGTTTTGTTTCTTTAAGAATTTTATCTAGGCCCGGCGCGGTGGCTCAAGCCTGCCTGTAATCCTAGCACTCAGGGAGGCCAGGGTGGGAGGATCATTTGAGCTCAGGAGTTTGAGACCAGACTGAGCAAGAGCGAGACCCCTGTCTCTGCTGAAAAAATAGAAAGAAATTAGCCAGGCATGGTGGCGCATGCCTGTAGTCCCAGCAACTCGGGATGCTGAGGCAGAAGGATTGATTGAGCCCAGGAGCTGTGAGCTAGGCTGACGCCACGGCACTCTAGCCCGGGTGAAAAGAGTGAGACTCTCTGTCTCAAAAAAAAAAAAAAAGAATTTTATCTAAATGGAATCATACAGAATGGACTCTTCAATATAGGGCTTATTTCATTATGTTTGTAAGTTTCATCCATATTTTTGAATGTGGCTGTAGTTTTTGTACAGTATTCCATTATTTTTTCAAAAAACCCATTTTATTTATGCTTCCTATTATTGATGCACATTTGGATTTTTTTCAGTTTGGAGACTACCATAATGCTACTCTGACCATTATTCTGTGTGGTGAACATATGTAGGCATTTCTATTGGGTGTATACATTAGAGTGGAATTGTTGGGTCATAGAGCATGTACATGTCCATCTTTAAGAGGTACTCCATTTTTGAAAGTGGTTGTATCAGTTAACACACACAGCAGGGCATGAGAATTCCAGTTGCTCTACGTCCTCACCAACATGTGCTATGGTCTCTTGTTTTTATTTTAGCCTTTACCTGGTCGTATCACATTGTGGTTTTAATTTGCATTTTCCTCATTAGTAAAAGTGTCGAGCACCTTCGCATATACTTGCTGGCCACGTGGCTGTCTTTTTGTGAAATGCCTAGTCAAATAGTTTGCCCAGTGTTTCTGGTGGATTGTCTGTCTTTTTTCTTATTAATTTATGGGAGTTAGTTATATATCCTAAATATGAGGTTTTCCACATAAATATCTGGCAAATATTTATTCCTATTCTGTTCTTGCCTTTTTACTCCATTAAACATGCCTTTTGATGTGAAGTTCTTAATTTTAGTAAGACCCAATTTACCAATTTTTGTCTTTAGGAGTGATATATTTTGTGTTTTAGCTAAGAAATCTTTGCCTGCCTAACGTCACGAAACTATTCTCTGATGTTATTTACTGTAAATATTGTTTTAAACTTTCACATTTAGATTTATATTTTTTTTACAGTGTGAGGTAGGAGTCAAGATTCACTTCTTTCTCATGGGGAGAGCCAGTTGACCTGGGCCATTTACAGAGAAGACTATCTTCTCCCCACTGCTCTGCTGGGCCTCTCTTGTCATATACAAAATATCTGAATGCATGGGTACAAGTTGGACCCACTATTCTTTCTGTTTCTCCTAGTGTCTGTCCTTGTGCTAGTAGTGCACACACCCTTGATCACGGCGGCTTTAAGCTGTCTTAATATCTGGTAGTGTGAGTCCTCCAACTCTGTTCTTCAAGATTGTCTTGACTCGTCTTTGCTCTTTGTGTTTCTATGTCAATTTGGAAATTGGCCAGTCAGTTTCCACAAGATAACTGATAACATACTTACAGTGATTGTATGAATTTGTTGACCAATTTGAGAAGAAACATCTAAGTAATACATCGCAAAAAACAAAACACACAAAAAACCCCAGAAAAAAACAAACCAAACCAAACCAAAACACCATCAGATAAAAAGAAGAAATGATAAACTGGGAATAAATATTTGCAACTCAAATCACCAAGCTCACATCCCCAATATAAAACAATCTCCTAGAAATCGATAAGAAAAACAGCCACAGAGTAGAAAAATTGGCAGAAGACATTAACCTTCAGTTCACAGAAAAAGAAATAGTAGTAACTTTAAATGCGTGAAAACATGCTCAGGCTTAGTCGCAGTAGGACAAAATTGTTGAATTCAAAAGTTTGACAGCACACCCTAAAGCTGTGGAGAAACAGACAAGTGGTTCCCTCCTCCCTAAGCTCCTCATGTCCAGTACCCTGTGGCCTGAATGCACAGGGGGTGACCATGGGGCCCCAGAGGACATGGGGCACCAAGAGCAAGCAGAGGCTGGTTGGTGGGGACTGCATGGGGCCGACCTCAAGAGCAGAGCCTTTGGTGCATTGTGCATGTATGAGTCCACATGGTGAGATGGGGCTCACATGCACCTGCTGTCCTCGGCCTGCTCATGCTCCCTTGTACACACCTGGCCTTTGACTCAAGACCTGGCTGCCCTATGCTCCAGGTCCACCCCCACTGACCATGTCAGGAGGCTTGTGCACCTGTGTGCGCCCAAGCCCAACCTGTAGCAGACACCCATCCAGTGTTGATGGAGCCTGTCCTTGCTGAGCACGTGCTTTTGCAGGACCACATCCAACCCCTTATTGTACAGTTGGGAAGCTGAGGACCACAAAGAGGCAGAGATTGGCCCACACCAAAGAAGGTAGGTAGAATCCAGAGGATAAGGGAGGATTCCATGTCTTCAGACACATTTAGTGTCTTGTCTGAGCCTGCATGAGGGTGGCATGGGAGTTAAATGCAGTATAACAGGTAATCCTAGAGCTCTACTACCTAAGAGTGTCAGCAGGTTCTTTGAAATATGATGCTTCTCTTAATATATTCTGTGTCTACCTCCTCTGGATCCCTGGAAACAAGAGGCCTAGTGGCCCCTAGTATCTCCATCTAGCATAATCTCCAAACTCCCAGAACCCAGAACTTCAGAGCTGGCATGCCTTCCCCTTCCCCCAACACGTGAGAAATGCCCCACGTCACATCTGCAGATTCCGGCTCACGTGCTGCTTCCTCTGAGAAGTCTTCGTTAACTTTACACAGGCAGAATTAGTAGTTTCCTTTTCCAAGTCCCCATAGAACTTTGTACAGGCCCGTGTTACATGTGGTGGGTTGGATCACAGAGAGTTGTTTACATATCAGCCTCTCCATTTCAATATGGACTTTCTGCGGGTATTCACCCACTATTCATTCAACCCATGATGATTGATTTTGGTAACTGAATTCACTGTCAAAAGATGTATTCATCTTTGCCTCATTCTTTCATTCATTCCAACATTCTGTTCTGTTACAGGTGTGCCTGGTGATGGTGAGCAAAGCTTGAGAAGGCCTCTTTCTTCACAGAACTGATATCTTATTGAGGAGGTGAGCAGATATTAATCAGATCATTCACAAAAAGTTATATGACAAATAACAGTAACTGATATTTATTCAGAGTTTAGGATATGTCAGACACTAGTTTAAGATGTTCATATGTATTAACATGAACTAATTTTTTTCTCAAAACAATGGTGGGTCTTAGGGGGGTTTACCCTCTTTTTATAGATAAGGAAAGCGAATGAAGAAAGGCAAAGTAATTTGGCCAATGTCACACAGCTGCAAAGTGGTGGTGTGTGGACCCCAACACTCTGAGTCCTAGTTTTCTCAGTTTTTGAAAGGAGAACGGCAAAGCTCCGTTGTGGAGATTAGACTAAAAGAGACAACTTTGCAAACAAAGTTTGCAATAGGACTAGCAGTAGGACTGGGTTTATACTATGTGTTCAATTAACAACCCAATCACAATTGCTCCGGGACTCATGAGGTGGCCGGAGATTCCCCTCTGCCCTGTTGTGGGGTCCTCACAATACCTGCATAGACTTCATCAGGAACTTTGAGTTGACAGATTGTGTACAGGTCCTGGGCCATGTCCTATGCTTCGGCATGAAGAATTTGGGTAAGTACTGGGCTCTGCACAAGGACAAATATCCAAGCATCCCACCCTGGCATTTGAGCCTCCCCAGCACCCTGAACCTCCACATGCCACCTGGCTCTCCCTCCTCAAACATGCTTGGGGCTCGCACACTCACACAGCTCTTGTTGTTCCCCACCTGGAATGCCTGCCTACCCTGTCTGAGTCCTCAGACAAGTGGCTTTCCCAGTGACCCGACCCTCATGAGAGAGCATCTGTGCGTCTCCTTTGTGACCACGGCCCAGGTCAGCTCTGCCCATTCCTCATCACAGTGGCCTGGGAGAGAGCTCAGTGTGTGCCCGCTTGTCCTGACAGCCTGGGGGCTGGGACCATGGAGTTCCTCCTCTCCCCCACCATAAAGCCCGGAAAGAAGAAAGCAATGAGGACCCTGTTGGATTGAAGGCCACACTCTGTTCCAGAGAAAATAGGATCTGATGGTTAGACTCTTCTGATGCAGACATTTTACCGCCTTCCTCAGTGGCACAAAATTCTGCTTTGTACGTAAACTAAGTGCTTCTTAACAGGTGACCCCCAAGGCTGCCTACCCTCAATGGACAGTAGACATCATTAATGGGCAAAGTTTGTTCAATAGACATTTCTTTAGTTTTTGATCTGTTTTGCCAAGGGAATGAAATAATCCTGAGACTTCATCCCTCAGCCCAGGTGGCCATCCCATGAGTGGACAATGCGGACTGGCATCTGTGGGGACAGTGCCGGCACCATCGCATCTCATTGCAGGGGACAGCTGCTGGTTAGACTGAGTCCTCTCTGGGGTGCAGACATCCTGGCCTGGTCTTGGATCAGATGTTGGGTCCAGTGTCAGCAGTCCGAGCACATCGGCAGCATCTGGGTAAACTCCCGGGAGCTGTGCCCCGATTTCGGTTTTCTGAGCATGACAAGTCTGGGGTTGTTGATCAGGGTCTGCAGCAGGAGCCACCTTGTCCTGGACCTAGCTGAGACGCGTGGACCTAGGAGAGAATCAGAGAAGACAGACTGGAGGGGCGTGGGGGGAGGGGGCAGCTTGCCTCAAAGGCTTTTGGAAGAGCTGCCTGGAATGTGCGAGGTGTGGCAGAAGGAGCTGGACTCCTGGGAACGGGAGGGAAGTTGGAGGGATGTGAGTTTTCCCTCAGACCTCGGTATCCATGGTGTTGGGAACAGCAGTGAACACAGTCTGCACCATGAAAGACAGGAGAGCTCAGAGAGCTGTGGCAGGGCGAAATAATCAAATCAGCCTGGGGCATCTGGCGCACAGCCTGGGATACGGTTTGGAGTCTCAAACAAATGGGAAACAGAGGACTCCACTAGCAGAACTAGAGTTCATTTCAAGGCAAGGGAGGAGGCCGGGCAGCAGGACAAGGACACAAGGGCTGAGTGGGTCCCATAGCCAGGCTGACTGGGAACTAAGCCTCCTGAACTCCCTGGCTGGAGGGCACCCAGGGCATGGAGTATGGAGAAAGCGGGCAGGAAGGTGGAACCTGGGGCAGCTCAGGGATCCCAGGGAGCCCGAGGGTGTCTATTTTCCGCTGTCTGATCTCAGCGGAGGTTCCGACAGGCGCCTTTACCTGCTGACTGATCTATGTAGCTGTATTTCATGGCCTGCTGCAGCTGCCTCTCCCTGTGTCCTGTGATCAGGATGTGACAAAAGCTGACGAGCACGGGGTTGGTGTGATAATGGTCCACATAGAGCATGCCGATCCACGCGCCGAACCCTGAAACCCAGAGGTACGTCGGGTCCGGCAGTGCTCCCCGACACGACCCAGTTTGTACTTTTTATAACTGCAGAGCCAGTTTGCTCCCAGTGGTACCTGAGTCCTTGCTGAGCATCTAGAAAATGAGGTCTAAAGATCTGGAAAGATTCTTAGGGATCGTATTCTAATCTGTCCATGTTATAGGGAACTCAAAGCTCAAAGGAGCTATGAGCAGCCACGGCTAATAGTAAGGAGGCATCGGTACATTTATAGAACAGTGAGTGAATACATGATCATGAGCTAGAAATAAATGCAAAACTACTTTCACTTCCTCAGAAATGGCTCTGATTTTGGAGTATTTCTACTAAACAGAACATTTTCTTAACTAAGATTCCAACTAACAATGCTGATAATTCTGAGATGTGTTCATTCTCAAGATTTTCAGACCGGTGCACTCATAAGTTAATCTAATTGTTTATGTAGACTTCGACTACCTCTGACTGCCCCTCCTGTAAGGTCTGCCAAGTGAGCAGGAAATTAATAGCCTTGAACTCCCTTCTGAGTAGCCTCCATCGGAAGATAAGCTCTGAGCTTGAGGGAAGCGGGTGAGCTCCAGGCCGGGCAGCTGCCGCAAGAGTGCAATATCAGCCCGCCCCAGAGGATGTGGCCAGGCGGGGCTGGCCGCTCACCCATGTCTGCCCCCTCGTAGCCACGCTGCATGATGGTCCTGTCGATGCGCGCGATGAGCCATGTGCCCAGGATGCAGCTGATGAGCAGCCTGGAGAGGCAGGCACCCAGGCCCAGCAGCACATTGTAGAAGAACAGGAAGTAGTTGAAGTTGTGGAATGCTTTCCTGCAGACAGAAGCCAGCCAAGGCAGCCCCCTTCAGTAGGGCGAGGAAGCTGGGCAGGTGGGCTCTGGAGTCCCCCAGACCCAGGGTCAAATCCTAAAACTCCCAGTGTATAGTTTTGTCACTGCATGCCGTAACAGGGGGCCGACTGCTCTCAGTCACAGCACTAGTGTGAGGTCCGGCTCGGGCCCGGTGTGGAGGGGCTGAGCACAGTCGGGGACAAAGGTCCATGGGGACTGTAACTGTTTATGCGATGTGTGGGGTTTGAGGCTTCCTGTAGGATAAGAAATCTCCCAGGGCTACTGTTGGTTCAGCGGCTAAGCAGAGGGTGGGCTTCCCCACTGTCTGTTGCAAGAAGGACCTGCCTGCAGCCAGAGCTGTTCCAAAGTCTTCCAGAGGAAACTTCCCAAGGGACCACCTGATCACGTGGTTTCCTGTGGCCTCTGGGACAAAGCCCAGACTTTGCATCCTGAGTTTCAGGACCCCTCTGAGAGGGGGCTTTCTGGTCTTGTCATTTGTGTCCCCTCCCTGTCCTCCCTGTGTCCCTCACTGTCTAAGGCCACTGCATGGCAGCCATTTGAGATTCCTACTTTTTTCCTGACTTGTTCTGCCCTTTTGTGGCTTTCTGCCTTCGTTCTTGCTGTGCTGCTGCCGGCCATGCCCGCTCCTCCTTCCTACAGGCAGAAATCCTGCCACCCTCCTGACCTCAGCTCAGCATCCCATCTGCAGGGGATTAACCACCCCGCCTCTCCTCCGCCTTCCCACCTCTCTACCCCCACTGTTCAGGTTTCTCTTGTAACCTTCTTGCACCCTCCAGAGTCCTCTGCCGTCTATGTGCCTGTCTGTTCCAGTGGACTGAGCATGTCACAGGTAGGTTGTGTCGTGATTATCTCTTTACTCTCAGTGCCCCTGTTGTTCCCTCAGTGAGTGGATGGCATTGAATGAATGAATTAGAAAAGATTATCATGTGCCAAGCACTATTGTTCTAAGTTCAATTTCTTAACACATTTCGCCCTTACAACACCTCTGTGAGGTATGCACAATTCATAAAGGGGGAAACTGAAGCTTATAGGTGTTCTGGAAGCTCCCGCGAACAAGATCACACAGCTCATTGGGTGGAGCCAGAACCTGGCCCAGGCAGTCTGGCTCCAGAGCCCACCGCTGGCCCCCTGCACCACACCCTCTCAGAGAGTGTAGAGCCTGACCAGGAACCTGCCAAGGGGAAAGGAAGGGCCGGGAGACCGCCAAAGCCAAAGCCATACAATCCCCTGGCTTCACCCTCACCTGTTGTCGAGAGCCAAGGGCTTCTGCTTGTCAGCTGCGCCCAGCTTGGGCTGCAGGAAGAAGCCGGCAGCGATCCTCACCTGCACGACCATGAGACCCACGACAATGGATATGGTGAGGCTGAAACACAGGGCGGGGCTGTCGTGAGGTGGGCTTTCCACACTCTTCCAGGCCCTTCTCTGATGCCCGGCAAGAGAGAGGAGAGAGACGCTGACCACTCAGCAGAACAACAGTAGCATCAGCTCCTGTGGTACAAAGCATTCCCACGCCCACTGTGCAGGTAAGGAAACTGAGGCTCACAAAGAGTAGATGACTTTCCCAAGACCTCAGTCACAGGTCTTCTGGCTCCAGATCCCAGTCCATTACTTGAGGAGTTCACTGCTGTTGGCTTTCACCAGGGGTAGGAGCTGGGCGAGTGGCTTAACAGGTTGAGAAGCAAAGAAAGGAATGGGTTTTTCGGAAGTGCCGGAGAAGGCCACGAGAGAGTGGAAAGGACTGGCTGTGCCCCAGAATCATGAGTGGCTCGAGGCAAGTATGGAACCAAGGAGGGTGGAGCAGGGAGGTCCCCAGAGAGCGCCACATGCTGTGTTGACACCCCGTGTGGCAGTGCGGTGTAGTGGTTAAAAGGAGGCTTTGGTTTCAGTTTGCCCAGCTCCAAATCCTGAGTTGTCCCACTTCTTGGATGAAACTCTTAGTGTCTCTGTTTCCTGGTCTGCAAAATGGAGGGCAACATAAGCACCAAATTCATAGGCTGTTATGAGAAAAGACACATAGCAAATGCTCAGTGATAGTAGCATTCACTTTTCCTTCCAGATGTGTAAACAGATGTCCAGAGCAAGGAAATAACTTACCCCAAGCCACACAGAAGACCCCAAAGGTTAGTCAGGGTTCCCTGCCTCCTCCCATCATATTGTCTGGCCTCTCACTTTACTTCCCTAAACCTCTTTGCAGCTGGAAAATGGACATATGTGTATCCCACACATACATGGTTGTGAGGGCTGCGTGGAACAGAAGGAAAGGCAGCCTTTTGTAAACTGTAAGGTTCCCATCCCTGCCAGTTGCTATGATGGCCCATCCCTGGGTCAGAGCTAAGATCGCGGGCCCAGGGAGCAGCTGGGAGGGCACCCCAGCGCCCAGCCATGGAGTGACGGGATGCCCATCCAGCACTTACATCCCGATGCCCAGCCCTTGGAGCATCTCCAGGGCCTGGTTGTGGACGATGGGCAGCACCAGCCCATACATGATCGCCATGCCGCACAAGCTCTGCACCACGTGGATGATGAGGTAGCCTGGGGGCCGAGGGAGCCGGTGGTCACCCCCAGGCCCCCCTCTGCATTCCACCCTCTACCGTCCTCCCGCCAGAGGCCCTGGCATCCCTGCCTACGCTATTCCTTCTGCCTGGCATGGCCTCCCCTTTCTTCCCGCTTACTCCCTACTCACCCTGCCCGGTGCAGTTCAAATGTCAGCTCCCTGAGAACACATCTGAGACCTGCCTGGGCGTGGATAGTCACTTTCTCCTCTGGGTCACCATCGACCTTAGCATATACGCCCCATGGGTTCAGGACAGGTGGTGAGGGTGACCTAGAGAGTGTTTGTTTCTCCCTCCATCCTGAAGGGCTCTCAAGGGCAGAAGCCAGGGCTGCTTCCCACGCACCTCTCTCCTCCCCACCCATAGCCAGGACTCTGTGGGGGACCACGGAACGTGTGCTGAATCGAATGGGTCACATGACAGCACTTACCCCACAGAATGTAGGCTATTTGCCAGCCAGAGTACCTCGCAATGGCCACCTGCGATTTAAAAGGAAAAAGGGGTCCCAGAAGCCTTCCTCACCTCTGCCATGTGTGTCCAGCATCCGTGTCTCACCTGGGGTGCCCCCACCGACCCAGTGAGGCGGGTGTCGCGATCGTCCTCATTTACAGATGAGGAGACCGAGGGCCCAATAAGGACAGTGACATGTTCCCAGGCACCCAGCAGCAGCGCAGGACTAGCTTTGAGGACTCTGGACGCCCAGTGCGGGGCCCTTCCTCCCCCGGGGCGCCCCCGAGCCTGGTGCGGCAGGGCAGGCTGTGCAGGTGGCGTCCGTGGTCTCAGCAGAGAGAGGCCTGTGCCGACTCACCACACTCTCCGACGAGACGGGATGACGGAACTTCAAAGGGAGAAAGTGCTTATCTCCTGCCCACAGCTTCTTCATGTGCTTTCTGGAGAAGTGGGAAATTGAGCAGCGTCCATAACGACGGCTCCCTGAGCGCAGTCCGAGCTCGGTGGCTGGCGCGGAGGGGCCTGCAGGTGCCGAGGGCCGCTTCAGAGCTGCCTTAAAACTCTTAAAGTTGAGCATAGTTTGTAAAAATAATATATATTTACCAAGTCATAATGGTGACTGAATCTGATAGATGACATTATGCATGGCCTTTATTTTCTTTGTTTTGCTTTCTGTATTTTCTTATATTTTCTGCGATGAGTATGTATCGCTTATGACGTGTAGGAAGGGAAACAACCACCAAGTGAAAACAGAAAACCCATTTTGTTGATAGCCTAACCTTGTAACAACAGAAAGGGAAACCAGAAAGGGGCAACAACCCCCCACGATCCCACCACCTGGCCAGTCACAGCTTCCTGTTCCCATGTCCCGGGCCCGCCTTGGCCCTGCGCGTAACCGCGAGTTCGACCGCGGTATGTTCTCAGCCCGCATTCACCCTTGTGTCCTGCTTGCTCTACTGGACATTCTGTCTCGGCATCTTTTCAGGTCGTTTTATACTTTCCATGACTACTAAATTAGAAAGACTTAGGATGAAATAAAGAATGCAAATATGAATGATTTTTATATCTATTACATGTTGGAATCATAATATGTGGGATATATTGGGTTAAATAAAATATATTATTAAGATTAATATAACCTGTCTCTTTACTTTTTAAAAAAGGCTACTAGAAATTTCAAAATTGCATATATGACTTTCATTATGTTTTTGTTTGGCAGCATTGGGGTTGAGTGTGGTTCGACCAATATACACAACACAACACACACACACACAATGCACACATATTTGCATTGTGCATAGAAAACTTATGGAAGCACACACAGAAAACAATTAACAGTGGTTAGCGTCGGGCAAAAAATTAGGGATCCAAGTGGCAGGAAGACTTACCTTACACTAAATATTCTTTGTAGTATTTTCTTAAAAGTGCCTATATATAGGTTGGAATAATGCCAAGAAAAACTAAAATGTGGGCACAGTGCCAGTGCTCTGCAGTTCGTAAGGGGCTTTCTCATCCAGAGTTTCCTCTGCCCCACTGTCCTGATAAGGAGGCAGGGCAGGGATCACCACTCCTAGGTGACAGGTGGGAGCAGGGGCCACCTGGCCAGGAACCAGGCCTCCTCTCCCCAGGTGCCTTCTCCTGGTGGTGCCGTCAGCTGCCCCATGCCCACGCAGCCCCCCTCTGTGCTGTGGCTGTCCCTGATTGGGCTCAAATATCTCAGTGAGTATTTCCCAGCCATGTGCAGACTAATAAGGGAAGGCACAGACATGTGCCCACATCAGGCGGCACAGGGGGAGTAGCCATGTACAGACTACCACGGGGTCCAGGGAAAAGAAAGTGGAGAGAGGGAGCGAGACAGGGCTGGTGGAGAGCTGGGGCCCTTCTTGCCAGAGTGGGTGCAGTGGGTGCCATCTGCAAGAGACCCGCCGCCCTTTGGTCAGGCAGATGGGGAGGCTGTAAAGGCGGGATGCTCCAGAGAGTTGCAAGTTAGCCCTGGGCTTCCTGTTAGAGAGAGAGAGAGAGAGAGAGAGAGAGAGAGAGAGAGTGTGTGTGTGTGTGTGTGTTGGAGAAAGAGAGAGAGAAAAGGGAGCATTGGATACTTAACATGCAATTGATGTCTGCAAGTGAATGCTCACTACATATTTAAGGCCATCCCCGCCTCCTGCACTGCTGTCCTTGAGACTGATGCTCCTGGTCCCTTTGATGCACCAGGTTCGCCTGCTGGGAGCCCAGCATGATTAGCCCTAGAGAGCAGAGCAGATCTGCCATCCAATAGAGGAGCCTGAGTGTGCAAGAAATAACAAGGTCTCTGGGGTCAGAAAGACTTGATCATCTGCTAATTGCTCAGCAAGTTATTTAATATTGTTGAGTCTCAGCTTTCCCAGCTATAAAGATGGAGATGAAAGTACTTATCCCTCAGGGTCATGGTGAAATCCAAATGAAGATTCTAAGCATGATGTTAACTCATTGTAGAAATTCAAATCAATAGCTTTTTCCCCCCTTCCTACCAAAAGATGTGCTTATCCCTGGACATTATATTCACTTCCTGGGCCCATACTGGGCACTGCAGCCGGGGCTCAGGAATGCTGAGAAAAGCCTGTCACACACACTCCTGGCAAAGGACACACAAATGACTCCCAGAGTGCTCTTACCTATAACAGGCCAAAATGTGGAATAGGTAGCTCACACACGTGAGGGAGGCAGGCAAAATAGTCACCACCCAGACTCCTGAAACACAAAAAAGTGACATGAAAGACATTGAAAAATAAACATGAAACAATTTTCAAAGTGTAGAATCCCATATCAGAAAGGTCTGGCCAAAATCTATTACATTTCCTTTACCATGTTTCTTGTGTAAGTAAACTTCTGCTCATTTTTCTGTTTCATTGTAGCCACACACGCCCTTGATATAATTTATTTTCTGAACAATCCTCTCTTTGGTGCTAATATTTTCACTTTATAGTGAATGAAGGGAAGAGAAAATTCGAAGTATGCACATCATAGGTAGCCTCTGCCCATTGAAAACATCATTTATATTTTACCTCTAACTGCCACTTGGGGCAGTGTTGGTTGCACTTCAACCAGGTACACGGACCGCTGGGATCAAGATGTCCTGGCTATTCACTCATCCAGCTTTCCGCAAGTTTCTGATATTGAGAATCTAATTTGCTTTTAGAAAGGTTCTGTGTGTTTGTGAGAGAGGGATGTAGGAGCCCGAAAGGAAGATGATTTGTTGGTTTAAAAGCTTCTGTGAAAGTTGATTTTCCATAGGTAGAGAAAAAGCATTTGATAAAAATCCATCTCTTTATGATTAAAAACACTCAGTATCTGGTGTTCTATTGCACAGTAGGGTGACTATAGTTAATGACAATGTATTATATATTTCAAAATCACTAGAAGAGTAGATCATTTGTTTTGTTTGTTTTTTGAGACACGGTCTCACTCTGTTGCCCAGGCTGGAGTGCAATGGTGCAATCACAGCTCACTGCAACCTCAAACTCCTGGGCTCAAGCTCTCCTCCTGCCTCAGCCTCCTGAGTAGCTGGGACTACAGGTGTGCACCACTGCACCCAGCTAGTTTTATTATTTTTTGTAGAGATGGGGTCTCACTGTGTTGCTCAGGGTGGTCTCAGGAATTCCTAGCCTCAAGTGATCCTCCTGCCTCAGCCTCTCAAAGTGCTGGGATTACAGGTGTGAGCCACCGCACTCGCCAGAAGAGAATATTTTGAATGTTGTCACCACAAAGAAATGGTAAACGTTTGAGGTGATGGATTTGCTAATTACCCTGATTTGATCATTATGCAAGCCCTGTTTCCCGCACAGGTGTCAGGAACAGAGGTGGTAGATGGGGTTACCTTCGGTGACACTGATCAGCTCTTTCACCTGCAGGATCACTGGGGTCAGGGGCCCCGTCTGGTTCACGGAGGCGATGTAGCTCTCCAGCTTGCCTTCAAACACGGCCAGCTCGTCTCGCACCAGCACAAACACGTAGAACTCAATGACAATGAACTAGGGACACAGAGCAAAGGTTTCAAGGTCTCACCTGAGTCCAGCTCAGCATAGGAATAACACATGGATCTCTCTTTGGTGTTGAGGCCAGTCTCTTCCAGGCATTCAAAACTTTACTGGAAATGACCCCACACACTGGCTATTCCAGCATGAGTGGGATTGCGAGTTCTTGGGAGACAGAAGTCACCTCACACTCTGTTCCTGACCCTCCGGTGAACAAGACTGGGCCCCCCAAGGGCTTGAGGAATTCTTCAAACATTCCTGGAACCAGAGTGAAAGAATGACTAACTTTGAGTGAGGGGTGACCTTGGGGACAATTGCAGCCCTGTCTCCCATTGCTGCCACCACTGGTCTGGGGCAGCCCAGTGGGAGAAGGCACGGCTTCCTGCACTGTCTCCTGTGCACACGGCGTACTTGCCCACCGTCCTGTCCTCCTGTCGCCACCTTGCCAGTGCTTCCACAGCCCCCACTGCCTCTCGGTCCACCAACCCGGTCTTGTTTAGTTCTGAAAGTGGAGCTCAAACACTGTCATCTCCAGGCAGCTGCTGAGTCTAGAATGATTCACTAAATTTCCAGAGCACGTTCACTTTATCCCTTTTCTTTCTTAGCTTGGCAGGGACCTCATACCACGGATTATTTACTTCTCTTAGACCTCGGGAGCTTCTGCCCGGCCAGGACCATGCTGAGCCAGCTCTCTGCCCTCTTCCAGCTCTCCGCACAGTGCTCGGCACAGAGTGGATACTCCACAAATATTTAAGAAACATCATAACCCCAAGTGAGTTATTCATTGTTACAGAGAACTCTATAGTTTCCCCTTCAAATCCACTCTCCCTTCTTTGGGCACAGGCTGGACTACATTTCCCAGCCCCCCTTGTGTTCAGTGTGACCCCAGGACCAGGCTATTGCCAGTGAAAGAAGAGTGGAAGGAATGTGTGACTCTTCCACATCCAATCCATAGAAACCTCCCACCGCCTCTCTCCCTGCTCCTTCCCCATGTGCTGACTGCATACAGATGGTGCTGGGGTCCTCAGGAGTGGTGAAGTCACATGGCTCCTGAGTGACCCCGTGGTGGAGTGCCACCTCCCCTACCTGAACACCCACTCAGCACTGTTGCGTGGTCAAAATACAGTGTTGAGCCACTGAAACTTAGGGGATTATCTGGTACTCCAGCATAACCCAACTTAAACACTCACTTAAAAACTTAATCACAGGAGTGACTTAAATAGGTATTGTCCTAGTACATTTAAAATGAGCAGAAGAGAATTTAGCCTTGCCATTTTTATTCCTCCATTTTGACTCAGCCGTTTTACTTCAGATAACTTTGACCACACAAAATGTTTTGATTCTATGCTAAATGAAACACTGAAGTCATGATTATGTCAACATTTAAAATTTTTTGTTGAGAAAGCAAACTTAAATAAGACTTTTTAATTTTTGATCCATTTTTTAAAATATAGGACAGTAAACCAAGTCTAGTTTGTCCACTTTTATTTATAATTCTCTGAAATTACTTTTGTCAGGATCAATTATTTTATATTTAAATGATTTGACTTTTGTTCGCAGCATAATTAACTAACTATAGGTTCTGCTGCTGTAAGTTCTATTTAGGGATCATTATTTCTACCAAGTCAACTTTTCTGGGTCAAATTCTGTATACTGAAATATTTTCAAATATCTTTTTCTTCCATCAGTTTTTAAGCAATGATAAATTTTACCATGTGGACTTTTAACTGCTATTAATTTTCTTTCGTGTGGATTATTTACACTAGTATTAATAATATTCACGATGTGGGTAAAAGTGTCACTGCAATCAAAATGGTAGAGTTGAAGTATTGTACTTATTTGATTTACCAATATTCAATTTTGACCCAGCTTTTTAGAAACACGCTGTGTGCCTCAAGACTCCATAACCCTAGCCTCCATCCTGCCCAATTTACAAATTATAAAAAGATTTTCTCAGATGTACTTACAAGGTACAGGCAGATGAAGGCCAACACCATGGTTCCGATCATTCTGCTTGGGAATTGAAAGCACGGGTCCCACTCGTATATCCTGGTTTGTAACCAAGTTGTTTCTCCCTCTCTGTGAATGAATAAACACCAAGAAATGAGAGGCTGTGGCAGATAAACAAATTCTTCTGAAAATAATCCCATCACCTCCTTTTTATTGTGGAGTTTAGTGTAGGGAGAGAGTAATGTAGTTTCCACAGGTTGCATTTTCCCCTTATTCTTAAATATAGAGGCTCAGTTTTATCCAGGACAGTAATTCACCAAACTAAAAGACTACAGTTCCTGACCTCTCTTGCAGGTAAGAGTGACCAGACTAACTTTGGGCCAATGGGCTGTGACCAGAGTGTGGTGTGGGTCATTGAGGAGGCTGCCCGGATGGAGCTGACACAGCTGGGAAGGTCCCCTTGGCCCCACTTTCTTTTCTCCTGCCTCTGTGTGCAATGCAGACAGGGTGGCTGGTCCAGGCTGGCACTCCAACAGCCACATGGGACCATGAGACAGCACTGAGGATAGAAAGGGCATGCTAGATGCTGAGGCAGAAAGACAGGTGATCAGTGAACCGCCACAGTGGGCAGTGCAGGGTCAGGATGGACTCCTCACCTCCAGAGTTCTTTGATAAAGTAATAAATCTCTCTCTTGTTTGTGCCACTATTATCTGGGGTTTTCTGCTTTATCTAGCCAAATCTAATTCTACCCAAAGTACTAGCTTTGCCACCGTGTGACCTCAGACAAGACGCGTCTCTTCCCTGGGATGCATCCCCGCACGCACAGTAGTAGCAGGGGCAGGTGTGGAGGCGGCTTGTATGATTCTGAGATCTGGCGCTTTTGCCTGGCAACATCTATGTCCTCCTCTTTGGTGACAGCACCTCAGTTTTAATTTGGGGAACTACCTTTCCTTCCCGTGGGTCCTGGTGGGTCAGTGACACTGACATCACTTCCTGGCTCTGGGCACAGTAATTGTTTCCCGGTGGCATGTGATCCAATTTGATTCGGTGAAATGCATCTGTGGGACTTTTGTTTGAATAACTGGAAAGGAAAGTTTCTCTTTCTTCTGAGCTTAAACCAGGAGGGTGTAAGCCAGAGAGTCTGAGTGCCACCGTGTGGAGGAAGCCCACGGAACTGCGAGGACAACACAGGTAAAAGCTGAGCTGAGCGGAGATTGAGGGAGAGAGACCTGGTTCAGATGATGTCAATAAGCCCCCGGCTCCAGCGTGCCTGAAACTGACTACTCCAGACTTTTCAGTGACGTGCGCCCATACTTTTCCTTGCTTCAGTCCAGTTTGAGCTGGGTTTCTGTTCTTGGCAAACAAGGGTCCTGACCACTACAGGGCCCTTCCAGCCATCCCAGGTCTGTCCCATCGTCAGCGCTCCTCAGAGCTGGTGCAAACCTGCGGGCGAATGAACAGAAGGGCGCTTACCGCGGGCGGGGCGTTCTCAGGAGGCGCTTGACATGCGCTGCCTGGTGAGCTTCCAGAACCGACTTTTCTTCCTGTGACAAAGAAGGCAGGCATAGGCTTTGGCTTGCTAATTCCCGTTAGGGTGTTGGTCTCTTTGAGGGGCTATAGCCACAAAGGGCAGGAATTTGGGTACGAGTTGCTCTTCCGGATTAAGCCATTCCCAGGCACCTGTCATTTCTGGGCGTGAGGAGCAGGGTCCGGTTTCCTATTTACCCAGCACTTGCTCTGAGGAAATGCCAGGGGTCTACCAGCCTTGTCTCTTCTGTGTACTGCCTGTACCGGCCACTGTGCTGTGAAACCTTTTCCCCTCCAGATTTGATGATGTCCCATCATGCAGTTCAAGCCATTGTTTCAAGAATGAAACACCCTGAATCTCAGCCTTTTTAGGAGTTTCTTTTGCTCGCTTCTTACTTTTTCAGCATTTAAAAAAATGAAACTTTAATGGTATGTTTTGAAATGTTTTCTCCACATGTAAAGAGCTTTCTACCATAGTCATATATCTTGCTACACACATATTGAATACGTAGATTTTATGTGTCTTATATAGCCAAGATGTTGGGTAGAGTCCAAAAGACCTGGTTAGAATCCTAACTGGCTGCTTACTATTTGTGTGCCTCAGCCAAGTCACATCTCTACCCCTCAGGCTCCTCATAAGTAAATGGAGAAAATAATAACACCTTCCAGAAGGTTATCGTGAGGATCAAATAAGACAATGTCTATCAAGCACTCGCACGATGCCTGCCCAGCGCAAGCACTCGATAAGCAATGGCTGCTATCATCATAATGAAGGAAAATTTCTTTTTCTTCCATCTCTAGTAAAGGCATCTGAAATGGCCTTTTTTGCCCCATAAAGAAAATTGTATCTATTTAGATAATCTTTTGTATTTTGCAATAAGTAACTTACCAGCTCTGGTCATTGGAGGAAATACAGAAAGACTTAATTTCTATCTCCAAATCTAGAAAGTTTTGAAGCTGTATGTAATCACTGGAACACTTTAGTGTTATTATCTTGTTTTGGTTTTTTTTTTTTTTTTTTTTTTTTTTTTTTTTTTTTTTTTTTTTTTTTTTGCTTTTAAGCAGATGCATGGCACATCATGCCCAGACTCTGAGCCTTACAGCTATTTACAAACATTCTGGTTCCCCCGCCTTCAGGATACATAATAGGATTGCACCTTCCCACCCCTTCTAGGTGCATGTGGCCAAATGATGGCTTTGTCCAATAAAATCTGAATGGAGGTGACATCTTGGCAGAAGCTTTAAAAGCTCGTGTGTACTTCAGCATGTTGTCTTTCCCTGTTCTGTGCCAGTCACTCACGTTCCCAACAGAGGCTGCTCCGTCAGCCCAGGTCACAGAGTGAGGAGGACATGGCCCCAGGCGCTGCCATGATCGACATGTCACAAGAGTGAAAGATAAATCCTTATTGTTAAGCCACTGAGGTGTGGGGGCTGTTTTTACTAGAGCATAACCTAGCTTGTCCTGACTATCACATTTATTTCGAAAAGATAACCAAACAACAAGAAAAACTCAAAGTCACTAAAACAAACTAATCACAACTCCTTCAAGCTCAGGTGATGCAGAGACCAAAGCTGTGGCAAGTGAGTCCCAGGGGCCTCAAGTCCAGGTGTCAATGTTCTGACTCACTGGTGGGGTGTAGGGGAGAGAAAAAGACCTATCCTGACCCCAGGCGACCTCAAAGCTAGAGCCATTTGCCCCAAGCCAGAGAGGCTGTGTCAGACAGTGGCTGAGAGAGAGGTCCCACAACCAAGCTGTCCAGGTTCCAGTTCTGACTCTGCTGCAGGTGAGCGGGGCGACCGCAACTCACCTCTCTGCGACCAAGTTTCCAAAACCACAGTGTAAGAAGTAGTAATAGTAGCTGCCTAACCAGCTGTTGTGAGGATTAAACTTGTCGGGACACTCAGTGCTTACACTTAGTACTCACCGCCTGGCGCTCCCAGCCCAGGTGCACCCTCAGAGCCTTGACGAACATGTGCAGGAAGCGGCCCAGCAGGAAAGCAAGGCACAGCAGCGAGGGCCAGTAGAACATGATGGTCTCATACCTCCCCAGAAACTGCAACAGAAGCAAACCAAGGTGGCTCCAGGCAGGGGAAGCTGCAAAGGGAACCCCCCTGCCCCAGCCTGCCCTGCCAAGGCCTGTCCTCTCGGGGTCGGCAGCCAGTGGCTGATCCCAGCGCCCCCAGCCCCACACCAGAGGACCAGCAGTGGACTCGGAGCCCAGCAGCCCTGGATTCAAGTCTCGGCGCCCCCATTTTATTTTATAAAAACAGCTTTTGTGGGTTTTTTTCCTGATTAGGAAGATAAATGCTCTTTTTAGAAAACATGAGAGAGAGACAGAGAGAGAGACAGAGGTAGGTAGGTAGATGGGAGGAGCAGGTAGAGAGGGAGAGAGAAAGAGAGGGGGAGGGAGAAATCGAGAAACAGAGGAAGGAAGGAAGGAAGGAA
>RJWJ010023998.1:0-25263 GCA_004363605.1 Indri indri
TATGAACTTGATTTCAATTGTCACCCAGTCTGCCTGGCCATTTATTGACAAAGATGGAGGCCATGTATTAAAAATAGAACTGTACCTTATATTTCACCTGCTCAAATTGTTATTAACTTGGAAAGGACAAACCAAAGCCAAGTCACAGGTTGAGCTCAAATTTTCACTTTGAAATGCTCAAAGGTAATTCTTTTGGTGAATCTAAAGGAGACCCATGCGCAACTTTTCTGGAGAAGAATAAACATTTTTTTCTCAATCCTCCCAATATGCAGAGTAAATCACTTGACTGCTGACCCCAAAAAGGCACATGCTGCCGGTGGACCAAGGCTACAGAATATACTGTATAATCAATGCGGGAATTAGAGCTGGTCTCCCCTAGCCTGTGGTGATGGCGCTGGTGGTGCTAGGCTGTTAGTGACAGGAACACCTCTGTTAGGGAGGAGTATATACACTTCCGTGCCAGAAGGAGATATATGGTAAGAGGCTGTGGACTCCCTCTCCTAGCAACCCCTAGGCTTTTTAAAAAACCTCACCAGGACAAGGGGTGTGATTACCCTGCCTTGGGACACATTTCTGCCTCTCTCAGCACTCTCCCACCTGTTCTGTCCTTCAGCTTCCCCTCACTCAGCCTATGCCCCCAGGCTGTTCTCAAGAGCCCTGCATCTGAGACATTTTCCCTTTTGCTCCCTCTGGCTATCCCATGACAAGCCCAGTGCCTCTCAGGGGCCAGGCCCACACTGCCACCATGCCCCAGTGTATTCCCAAAAGACTTGAACATTGAGCTATTCTGTATCTGGCAAACCCAATGCTATTCACTCAGCTGACTCAGAAGGAAAATACAACTTTTCCCTCTTTCACTTCCTTTTATCATGTAAGCATAGCCCAAGAAACAAATTATTTACAATAACTAGTTTGTGTATCTTAGAGACTTGCAATTACTTTTTCACCATCCAGCCTGTGGAGTTTGATGTTGCAGGTACTGCAATTTCATTTTTGCAATGCAATGAGCTTTGCTAAGCGGATAAAATACCTATTCATGAAAGTCAGAAGGAGGATAGACCATGCATTTCTGTAACACAAGACTTTTTGTGTAATGTACTCTAGGTACTGGATCTCACTAGCTTTTTGGTGCTGGAAGAGTAACGAAAGCAGGATAGCTTTATTCTTCCTTCTCCTTTTCTTTCTGGTGCCCAGTACACACAAGTTTGGTATGCGACAGAGATAAAGCTGCTTTTTTGACATAACTGCATGTGATCACTGGTCTGAGTGCTATGAAATAGCTCCCCGCCATGGCCTGTGCTATGGGGGCCTCTCTCCCCACATCCCACCCTCCTTCAGCTCCAGGAACGCGCCTGTAGTCCCAGCTACTTGGGAAAGTGAGGTGGGAGGATCACTTGAGCCCAGGAGTTTGAGGCTGTACTGTGCTGTGATTGTGCCTGTGAATAGCCACTGCGCTCTAGCCTGGGCGACATTATGAGACCCTCTGTCTTAAAAAAACAAAAAAGAAGAAGAAGAGTCAGCACCTGGTTGTCTGCTCATAGGCAGTAAACAGGATACAGAGACTGAGACCAAGGAGGATGGGAAGAGGACAGGAGAGGTGGAGGAGGAAGAGGCTCTCCAGGGAAAGACAGAAGGTGCCAGGTGGGAGCCCCAAGAAGTATGGCCCCAGGGAACAGAATTAGGGGAGGGGACCTGCTAGAACAGAGCCTAGGAAGTATTCTTAACCAAATCTTAACTCTACTATGGGCTCTGGGATGGATTGGAAGGTAAGACTTGACTAAGACAATAATGGACTATTTTATTCATTTTCTTCCAGAATTGTTATGTGTAACCATCTAACCGTCTAACTGTATGATCGTTTCCATCATGGGCCTAACTGATGGAAATTTGATGTAGGGGTTACAAAAGAATAGAAAGTCCTAGATTCAAATTTACATACGTTTCTCCCATACAAGTAAGTGTGCTTCCTTTAATCTTTAAACACGTGTTCTTGAGAAGTTCAGTGTAAATGGGCACGCATCATAGATAACAGGCCTGAGGTGCAGATCGAGAGTTTTGGGTCAGGATTGTAGTCACGGGGAGCTGACTCTGATCAAATAACTCTGGAGACAACAGTGGAGATGTGGATGATAAGAATTTATGGACGGATAGGAATTCCCAAGGAGATAGATACCGAAAGTGACTAAGGAAGGAAAAAGAGCCACTGTGGAAAGGAAAATAGCCCATGGGAGGAACTCTCCATTTAACTTTCTCTCTTTCATATCTCCAGGCCCTGAGTGGCTTGCTTCAGAAAAAAATCAGGAGGAAGCGATTACAACAGGGACACAATGGGGTCCTGGGAAGCTGTGAGGTGGCCCAAGAAAGGGGCCTCCACAGGTTGGTGCAAAACCCCAGCTGAGAAGACAACTAGCCTCTTCAGCCAGCAAGATGAAGAAAAGAGCATTTGAAAGAAGATTCTGGTGGCACAGCGATTGTAGCTTCAATACACAATTTCTTAAGAATTGTTATTTTAGACAACTTCATCTTTTTCTTTTCTGACAACCTCAAAATGTGGTTAAAGGAAATGTGGTACCAAAAAAAAAAGATTGGCAGGCCATGCCTGTAAATTTCCCACATTCCCCAAGCGCTAGTAGTGGGGTGCATGTAGGATGAAGGGAAACGCAATCCTGTGTTGTATGGGCTCTTGGTGGGAGAAAAGGGCACACAAGTTTCAAATGAAAGGCAATGATACAGAACGGCTAAAGCCAACTCTTGCTTATCCACAGACTGATATCTAATTTGTGAATTATTAAGTCCTTTATGGTCACCAACAATTCCTGTTGGGTTAATTATCCTTCTCACTAACTCTGAGAAGAAAAAAGGAAAAAAGTTTAAACTCAACTCAACGGAAAGACCAAAGATCAGCTTTGGGAAAAGATATGGTGGGAAGTGGTGAAACTCACCTTTTTTGGCTTATACTGCTTTTTAAAATTATTATTATTTATGAATTTTCTATATCCTAAGTTATTGCTCTCTGTCATTGTTAAGAATACTTATAAATTAGGTATACTATTAATAGTCATGTTTTATCACTTCTTGGATTTAGATGAAATGAAAAGGGCAAAAAGCCCACTGGCTTGGGAAAGAATGTTAGATTAAAAGATGACACCAGAAATAACGCTAAATCTTAGTTTGCTTAAATTGTTGCCATCAAGCAGAAAATTCAAACCGCAACTTCTTCTGACAACTGGAGCCTGACAGGTGGGTGATGGTGAGGATGATCTGGATGCTTTAATTAAGAGTCTGGGAAGCAAATGCCTCTGGGCAGGCAGATCAAGAATGCAGGTAAAGCAGGCAGGGTGTCAGCTGGCCCTGGCAGGGGCTCACTCTGTGGCAGTAGAGAGCATGCCCAGTCCAAAAACATATTCGGGATAAATTTTAACAACCACTGCAAGTCCCA
The DNA here is from genome assembly GCA_004363605.1 of Indri indri. Lineage (NCBI taxonomy): Eukaryota > Metazoa > Chordata > Mammalia > Primates > Indriidae > Indri > Indri indri. The sequence goes on from RJWJ010023998.1 coordinate 3,440, forward strand.
CAAAATAGCCCTCTTTGGACAGATGCTGCCCACGAGTCACCAGCCTTCAAATTCTGCTTTCAATGGGTTAAAGGCACCAGAAAAGAACTTCCAACTGTGATCACCAGAAAATGTAGGTAACCCTTAAGAACCAATGGGAAATAAAAAGAAATGCCAGGAAACTGGAGATAGGAGAAGCTCTTTCTGGTATTTACAATTCCTGGATTCTAGAAATTGTGTAAATTTGACATAAATTCTGGGCAGCATTATAAAATGGCTTAGTAGTAGATAATTAAACAGATGATATTTTTTGAGTATTTTAAAAAGATAGAGTTGGTTAGCAGGAGACTGTATGAAATCAATATTAATCTTGCCTCTTTCTTCATAATCTAGACTGACAGGTTAACATAGAAGTACATTATTTGTGATGAAGTGTGTTGTGGAAGTAGCAAGGAGGTTGGCACACTGGGCTGTCTGGAAGAAGGCGATACTTGGTTGGCTGATGAACCAAAGGACAGGTAGCAGAATAATGGGCTGATGTCATCATGAAAGGCATTTTTTTGGAGTTGTAAAATGGGCCTCTGTCTTGGTTCACATGATCCGTGCTTGTGGCATTTTTGTGAACTATGTTAAAGACATAGTTGATATTCAATAGATGGTGCTGGGAAAATCAGATACTCACATGCAGAAGAATGAAACTGGATTCCTATCTCTCACTATATACAAAAATTAACTCAAGAAGGATTAAAGACTTAAATGTAAGACCTGAAATCATAAAAATTCTAAAAAATGTAGGAAAAACTCTTCTGGACATTGGCCTAGGCAAAGAATTTATGACTATGACCCCATATTTGATATGGCAACAACAAAAATAAATAAATAAATAAAACTATTAAACTAAAAGATTTCTGCACAGCAAAGGAAATAATCAACAGAGTAAATAGACAACCTACAGAATGGGAGAAAATATCTGCAAACTATACATCTGACAAAGGAATAATATCTAGAATCTACAAAGAACTCAAACAATTCAGCAAAAATAAAACAAATAAACCCATCAAAAAGTGTGCGAAAGACATAAACAAATTTTTTCTGAGAGAAGATAGACAAATGGCCAAAAAACATATGAAAATATGCTCAACATCACTAATCATCAGAGAAATTCAAATCAAAACCACAATGAGATACCATCTTACCCCTGTCAGAATGGCTATTACTAAAAAGTCAAAAAACAATAGATGTTGTTGTGGATGTGGTGAAAAGGGAACCCCTATACACTGTTGGTCAGAATGTAAATTAGTACAACCTCTATGGAAAACAGTATGGAGATTCCTCAAAGAACTAAAAGTAGACCCACTATTGGATTCAGCAATCCCAGTACTAGGTATCTACCCAAAAGAAAATAAGTTGTTTTACAAAAAGGACATGTGCACCCGAATGTTTATCACAGTACAATGCACAATTGCAAAGATATGGAATCAACCTAAGTGCCCCATCAACTGAGGAGTGGATAAAGAAAATGTGGTATATATGTAAACATCATGGAGTACTACTCAGCCAGAAAAAGGAATGAAATAATGTCATTTGTAGCAACTTGGATGGGACTGGAGAATGTTATCCTAAGTGAAGTACCTCAGGAATGGAAAAAAAAATACCACATGTTATCACTTATAAGTGTGGGCTAAACAAGGGGTATATATGGTCATGAAGTGGTGTTACGGACATTGAAAGCTAAGAAGAGAGGAGGCATAAAAATCTGCCTTTTGGGTACAATGTACCCTATTCTGGTGATGGCTACACCGAGAGCCCTGACTTTAGCCTTTTTTTACAATTCATCCAAGTAACAAAAAACACTTGTACCCCCTAAACCTACTGAAATAAAAAAGAAGAAAAGAGAAAACAAAAGATGTAGTTGAGTATGGTTATCAAACAATGGCATAAAATGAATAGGATGAGAAATTAGTACACTAAATGATAAAAATCAAGATCCCCAAATTCTTGAGGTGTGGAAACAATGAGCTGAAGGGGAAAAGAAATTAAAGAAAAATTTCACAGCAATGAATGTTAAGTCCTGATTTTAGATTAAAACAAATTTTTTCACAAGAAGAGGTTTGAAGGTATTTGAATCAGCTCGTGTGAAAAAGCCCTGGGTTTTGTTCATTGCAAGCTCACTCTGAACCAAAGACTTGACTTGGTTGCTAAGAATTGTAATGCAATCTTGGGGCACATAAAATGTATAGATCCAATAATAATAATTTATCAAAAGCATAATATCTCATGTATATAGCTCAATAACTTTTAATAATCTATAGTTAGGTGTTAATAGTCCATTTCACAGATGGGGACCCAAGGTGTGGGGGAGTGTAGTAAGTTGCTTGAGGTCACACAGCTAGTTACTGCAGAATTAATATTAAAATTTCATTGTACTGTGTTATACACATTATATTTTCCATTATACTGTATTCTTTCCATTATACTATGGAAGGGACCACTTGTCCTACTGTACACATACTAGACTGGTACATAGTAGTGCTCAAAAAAGTAAATGAATGAATAAAGGAATTAAATGTAGGCTCTAATTACAACACAGGGAATTGAGTTTAATTTAGGCACCACATTTAAAGGGTGATGTTGACAATTTAGTGCATACTGAGAAAGTGAGCAGGGTAGTGGACAATCTGCTGGAAGGCATGTTAAGCAGTTAAAGGATCTTGGGATATTTGGTTTGGAAAAGACACAGCACAGTGGGAGAGATGACAGTGATCTTCTCACATGTGAAATATTTTCTGAGAGAGAAAAGAATTTAGTCTTTTTCTGTATTCATTCCTGAGACTGGCATCGTAGGCAGTTTTCTCCTTTCTTCTAGGAGGTGTTCACAAACTGAAGCTGGGTAGTTAGACGGTGTGTTTTTTCCAAGCAGAGCCTCTATATCCCCTCCTCCTAACCCAGGCCCTGCTCATGCCAGTTGCTCAGGACATATTGTTAAGTCGCCATTGGTCAGGTATGCAGAGGAAACAACTGCTTTGGATACAAGCCATCTGCACTAAGTGACCTCTAGAACCTTTTCCAAATTTAAGATGTCAAGATTTTATATGCTCCACAGTGAATAATTCTGCACCATCCTCTCCCAACTTTGGACTTTAAGCTTGTCCCTTGGCTTCCATCAGCAATTTTCGAACTATGGTCCCTGGACCAGCAGAGGCAGCATCTGCATCAGCATCAACTGAAATTGTGTTAGAAATGCAAACTTTCAGGCCCCGACCTGGACCTAGTGAATCAGAAACTCTGGGGATAAGAAGGGCGGTGCCCAGAAATATGTGTTGTAACAAGGCATCCAGATGATTCTGAGACCTGCTAAAGTCTGGGAACCACTGGATTAGATGTTTCTGCTCATCCCTGTGGGATGTACATGGGAACTCAATTACCCTGCATGTTTCCTGAAGACTGAGCCTTCCTTTGTGGGTCCTTGGTGTGTGGCATATCACCTGCACATGGTGAAAGCACTGTATTCATATATTGAAACGGACTTCAAGAATTGGTTATCTTCAGCCAAGAGTCCAAAACTCCTGAGGAAAAAAAGCCAGTTGCCAATGTCTTCACATGATGTGATGAGATATACATGTGTATATCCATACATATACATATGCACATATATATATGCATGAATCAACATAGTATATCTGCAACTATCTTAAAAATCCATTAACTTCTATCTAAATCACCTAGAAAGAGAATATTACTCACAAAAATTGGGAAAAAAAGGGCACTGGCAATTTGTGTAACAGGCAGCAATGTGCTGTAGAATTTTGCGAACAGGATGTACTTAGCAAATTTTCTAATTCCTACTGGCTTTTGTTAACCTCCTATTTCTTCACATACCTTAAAATGAAAAAAAATGCATGTAGTCATTCTTGATTTTAGAAACATCTCAGAAAGAAAGAAAGAGCGAGTGCATGGGCGAACAATACGTGATAACTTGCTTACAGTGTACAGTAAGAAAATCATCGGTCATTAGTGGTATTTCACATGTTTTGTTCTGGGGATTGTTTTTGGTTGGCCATCCCCCCACTTTCAAAATTAAACAGTGTTTTATCAGCATCTTTAAAAAAAATGCCATAACTTTTCAACTGTTTTCTTAATAGATGAGAAGTTTGGTTATTTTAGTATCCTAATCATTAGATATTGACCCAAATAAAGTGGAGGGCATTGGTTACTCTCCCAGCTCATTATATTCCGGAATTGTATTGCTTTAGATGAATAAGGGTATTGCTATATAAAAAATTGTAAAGACAGGGATTTTTCAGAATCAATTTCCTGTGAGGTGTTAATGATCTCCTGAATATTGTATTTAGCTCTTTACACACCATTTCAGTGCAAAAGTGTGATTTAATAATGATCTGTTTCAATGGATAGATTATGGAAGTGTCTTAGTACATGTGAGAAGATTCATGCAAATACAACTTTGATAAATAGTCTGCATTTTATAAAGGCGGTGGCAGGCGAAGGAGCGTGGAGCTCACTGAGTAAAGCTGACCCTTTCCCAAGTCTTTTAGCAGAGCGAAGAGCCAGCTGTTAACATTGCTGATTTCAAATCTCTGTATCGTGGTTGTTTAATGTGAAGGTAGAATTTTATAATATTCCGTATACTATATGGAACATTCACAGTTAACTTAGGTATATTCAACAATATGTCCCTATCCAAATGTGTGTATATTCATACATACACATGAGTATGTATCTCTAACCCTATCTCTCTATAGCTAGCTATGTACCTCCATTGAATAGAAACAGGTGATTTCACCTGCTACTCGGAAAGAACACGTTCTAGAAGATGTGTGAGACGGTAGTGTGGGTCCACTCTTCCCTTGGTTGATCTCTGTTCCTTCATGCACCCCATGGCATGTCTGTTGTGATGAGTACAATTCCAGCATTGAGAGATGTTATTTTTTGCTACGCTTACAAATGCAACCCCTCCCCGCCCCAAAAAAACTCAACAACAACAACAACATCCCAAAACAAACACAGACTGAAGCAACATATGCAGAATGAGGCCTGGGCTTAGGTTTACTTCCCTGGCAGCTGCACTTGGTCATGAGGTCATCTCGGTCCTCCAGGCCCCCGTTACTTGAGAAGGTCAGTCCAATGCCCAGGACACAGGGAGGGTGGCTCTACACTCTGCTCTGGATTTCTGGGAATGGCTCACCTGGGTCACCCTCTTTGAGGGTGGGACTCTGTAACCACCCAGAGAAGAACAGGGCATTGAGGAAGGAGTGGTCTTGAAGGGTTTTCAGGCATGGGGTGAGAGGCTCAGGGGGAGGTGCTATAGTTCCTCTGTTTCTCTCCAGAAGGCATTGGTGAAATGGTCACAGTATGTTCACTTGTGCTGGTGTCTGCACCTCCTCATTCTAGTCCCCCAGGGGGGCGAAACCTTTCTTACGTAATAATGCTCCTTCCTCCCGACCTTTCTTTCTTTCCAGGACTACGGCTTTTCTGAATATAAAAAGAGTTTCGAAGGCCTGTAGACATATGCTCTGGAAATATGTCTGAGCAATGGGTAATGTGTCCACATGGCAGAATTTTGTGGGAAGCACGTGGCTATATGTCCATTGATAAATAGCTTTTTCAAGGCCTCAGAATGAGAGAAATCTTTGGATTTCCAGTTCCTTCCTCTGTTTGCCAGAAAATTGCTTTACATTATATCATCATAAAATGCTCTATCCTGCAGTGACAGATGTGTATAAAATCTGTGCATGACTTTAAACTTTATTAATATTGGCTGGATACCTATGAATGCAATCACTCAATGGCCTGTGTATGTACCTACTTATCTAGACTGCATTCTTTCAAGAAATAAAGGGCCAGGGACAAAAAAAGTGCCATTTATGTAATTTCTACACAGTTCCTGGAGAATGTCTGAAGTGGATAAGCAGACAAACATCATTTCATGAAAACTAGAGGTGACGGCCTTGAATCTTGGAAGTCTGAGTCATAGCGACTAAAGCCATCAGTATGTTATACCTTTCTACACTATTTATTATTTGCTGCTGCCATCTTTATATTGCAAATACTTAAAATTTAAAGTTACACCAACGTTTTGTAATACTCTGGGTGTCCTTCAGAACAGTGGTTCCCAAATGCCAAGCTCTGAACATAATAGCCTGGAATGAAGTGTTTATTAGTCAAGATAAAGATTAAGAAATAAGAAAATGTAAATACATTTGCATAAAGCTAGAGTTATTAAATTTAAAGAATTCTTTTCTCTTATTTAGAGATTTTTCTTATAGCCCTACTGGCTGTACTACGGTGGTCAGTAAGATCTAAAGTATATAACCACTGGGTAGGAAAATCCACTTTTATTTCTTTGCTTTCATCTTGTTCTATACAAAGAAAAAAAGAACAAAACAATTCTTGGGGGTGGGGAAGCTCCAATCGTTATTCTAACTAATTCACAGGTTTCTTAACCATCCTTTGTTTGGAAGGTGTTCAACACCCGTATAAGCCAGGCAGTAGGACTGTTCTGCTCCCCTGGAGGAGACACTCATGGATCTACACAGAATATAAACCGGTTGCTAGAGTTGGGCTGAGTCTCTCTCGGTTTGTGTCTGGGTCAGAACTTTATAATTTCTGGTCTGAGTCACCAACCCCAGTCCTGTCCTGGACTCAGCCGTCTTTAGTGTCCAAGATGCAACTGCTACTTCCGGCTAGAGATGCATAGGGTATGCAAGTTTGGAATTTGGTCAGTAGACACTTTAGGCAATATTCTGTTCTCTCCTAAGCTCCATCATTTCTTGGGTGATAAAAACAAACACAAAAGATCTCTGTTCTGTAACTGTGAACAAATTCAATTGATAAAGCATGCCTTGGCATAAAACATCTGCAGGGACATGAAAAAGTAACACACCTTTCTGAGGTCACCCGGATTCTCTCATCATTGGAGGAGTTGAATCGATCATCCTTTTCTCTAAAATATTCTTCTATGCACTGCTCTTCGAAATCATGTACTTTCTTAAGCTCATCATCGGTTATGAAGAGTTCTGCGAACAAAAAAAAAAAAAAAAAAACCAAAGAGCCATGAGGGAGAGAAGAAAAGGTGATGGCACCTGATCTGTGGGCCTAACCACACCTAATATAAATCGAGGTTAGGAAAAGCGGCCTAGATGCCTTACTAACTTTCAAACAAAATCCAAATCCAATTAGGCAACTCGTATTAATGTCTTCTTTTCGCACGTTAGATTCACCATGAGTTTCTGAAGTTCACTCGAGTATATACCTGGTTTACTGCAGGGGCTGGTTCGAATTAGGCAAGTTATAAGACTGAGAACACAGCTAAATCGAGGGAAGGGAAGCTACTCAGAGCATGGAAGTTTCTTAAAAGCTCAAAAATTTCTGGACTGGGGTGTGGCAGCAAAAGCCCTTTTGCAACCCCCTTCACCTTTTCCGCCTTCCTACTACTGAGCCCTGGAAAGCCAAACACACATTTCTAGTCTCCCTTGGAGCTCGCAGAACCATGAGATATAGTTTGGGTCAAGAAACAAAAGAAGTCTGCTGCAGGCAGGGCCGGTGTGTTGTGAAGAGATTTTGCTTTCCTGATAAAGTACAGAGATGTGGTTGCTTCTTTCTATATTTCTTCACCTTGCCATCTCTTTCCTGCCTTGAGCATAAATGTAATGACTGGAGGTGCAGCAGCTATTTTGTGACCATGAAACAAAACAGTACAATAAGGAATAGCTATGCCTTAAAAATAGAAGGACTCTAGGTCTTTGACTTCGGAGAGGAATTTTTGGGCTCTGGGCTATCATTTCTTTGTGTTTTTTATTGTGTTATTGTTAGCCTGGTTTTCTGTTAATAGATGGTAAACTAATTCATAACTGATACAGCAGTAGAAAGAGCCCAGTTGAAAGTTGAATCTTTAAAATGGTTTATAAATCAGGGTTAGGGTGAGAGAGCTGCTTCACAAAAACCACAAGTCCCTCTTCTAATTCTATACCCTTGAGATGCCATAGGGATTGTCCCAAATGTTCGCAGCCGTGGATTTTAGACCCCCAGGGATTTAGTTTCCTGAGACCGCTCTTGCTTGCTTTTAGGCCTTGGTCTGAGTTTGCCTGGGGCATGGATGATAGGAATGTAAAATCAGGTGAGAAAAGAAAATAATAGAAGTCAGACCACTCTTCTCAAACATGGCAGGCTTCCTGGGCTGGGAAACAGCAGTGCCACAAGGGACTCTTGAGATTCGGTCATGAAATTACACAAAGCATTAACTTGGAGGGAAGAGAGTGAAGAGAGGCAGTTTACAGAGGCCCCCAAACCACAGAATCCTTCCTGCTGCTATATTTGAGACCAAAAGGAGTATATTTAATACTTACTCTGCTGGCACCTTAATTAGAGCCTCATTTACCTTCTTTAGCTATATGTAATGCTTTTTTTTTTAAAATAATATACTATTTTAAAAAACTCCATCAACATGTCAAATTTTGCAATAAAAATTAAATTTTGCATTTCAAAGTGCTTTTATCTGAGGCTCTGCCAGAACTTGGCAGTGCCCTCGGTTCTTCTTCCAGTTAAGGGTACAGATAGATAGTGAAGAGTTCGCTTTCCCCGATTAATTAATACAATGCAGGGCCCTTGCCTCTGCCTTTCACTCTTTCTGACCCAGCTCCAGCTCTGAAACATTTTTCTGAGAAAGCTGACACTTTGTTCCTGTCTTCCACAGGGCCAGCGATCTGGCAATGCTTTTATTGTTACTACTGGTAATAACAACAAGAAAACCACGAACTAGAGCTCTACAGAGCAGGCTTCCCCCTGGCCTGGTGTCTGGTTTGCTCGGGTTCTCGTGCCTTCTGCGAGGGCGTGCGCACTGGTGCAGAAGTGAATCTCTGGACCACCCCACTCCCTGCGATGTATTTCCAGACACCCCCTTCCTAAGCTCTCCGGATAAGTGAGCTAAACAAGTCATTACTGTAAGTTCCCTTGGGGCCCGGAGTTAACCCTCAGCACCATGCCCACTGCAGGGCGTCATTCAGTGTAGCATCCCCCTGCCCCTGATTAGGCAGCCCATGCTCCTCCACACGGGCCGAGGTTCCCGAGTGGAGAAGCTCAGGGTTTATCTCACAGGTCATCCTTCCCCTACTCCAAGCTTTCTATTTGCCTGAATTTGTGTTTCAGATGGAAACACTGAATTTTGGAATTTCCAACTCTCTCCAACTCTCCAACTTCAATGTCTACAAAGAAGTTGGGCATTGCTGTGGTGGGGAGGTTAAGAGCTGCAGACTTAGAGAAGCAGTTGACTAAATGGTTTGGTTTTAATAATATACTACACGGAGGGAGGTAGGTTCCTGGGCCACCGTTTCAGAGGCTCAGTGGATTTAATGTAGGTGGTCTACTTGACACGCTTTGAGAAACCACAGTAGCTTGCTGGTATGGGGCTAGGTTCCCATTGGTTTCCATTGGCAGTACCCTAGAGGCATTTAGGAATCTGCAGGAACTACTGGTATTTAATGTGTGGAGGCTGGATTTGTTAAATCTCCTGCAATGTGTGGGACAATCCTACACAACGAGGAATTGTTCTACCCCAATGCCAGCAGAACCTCATGTTAGAAACCCTGGGCTAGAAGGTGGATGGTGGAGAGTCTTCTGTCTTATCCTTTGAATAATGGAAAGCAGGGCTGGTTTCCCCATGAGGCACAACCCCTAAGGCTTAGGAAAATGTTTAAGACCTGAAATAATGATAGGTCCAGAAATTATAATGGAAAATCAACTCAGTCGCCTACAACTCACCCCATGCAACAATGCTTGAATTTTATTCAGGGTATCCCAAAAGGAAAAATTCTGTAAAATTTTGTAATGAATATTTTGTAAATAAAGGTACATTTAGCTACAATTTCCCATTTTCCCTATGTATGGCAACTTTTGGGACACCCTGTATGATGTAGCATTGGCTACACATTAACATGGTTGGTCTATTTTGGGGACTTCTGAAAAGTAAGAAACTTAGAACTTAGGAAGGTGCTAAAACAGCCCTGCTAGAGACTGGCTTTATCTTCCTAAGAAAGAAGAGGCTAAGAATGCTCGATTTCAGCCTCTATTGTCTGTTTCCCAACACAGTTTCTCACCCAGGCAGACCCTGCCCGGCAGCCCCCCGACCCCACATCTTCAGAGCCTTGTGCAGTCTGCAGGAGGCAGGAGGAACTCGGTAGGCATGCGATCCTGCGTGACTGCCTAGAGGAAGGGGTAGGGCTTTCTGATTTGCGGGGGCCGGGCTGCTGCCTGAAGCTTACTCAGGCCATAGTCCCTTTCGTCCGGGTCGCTCTCGTGTTTCCGCCATCGGCAGCACAGGTGCTGGAAGATCATGGTCATGTGGCTGAAGATGATGAGCGGCGGGGGCAGGACTGGCCTTTCATGGAAGGTCATGATGAGCTGATACCTCTGGAACTTCCACACTTGGTTGGATATCGATTTTACCTCGAAGAACGTGTTGCTGAAGCAGAGACCAGAGAGAATCAAGTGAGGAAATCCACTGTTTTCTGAAGCGTCAACACCCTGCCTTCACCCCCAGCCTCCCTGTCCATCCCACGTGCTCCGAAGAAGGATCCACTCACTTGAAGACAGCGATGAGGAGGTTGACGAGCAGGATGTTAGCCACCAAGAGGTAGCAGGCCATGATGGCCGGCACGATCCAAGCTCCTGTCTTGCAGGGGGGCAGCTGGATGATTTTGCCATCCTCTCGGGTCTCATTCTGTCCACAGGGAGCTGGAGGAAGCAATACAGGCACGCAGTGAGAAACCGTGGCTATTCGATTTGGGAAAAAAAGAAAAGACTGATTCGAATGAGGGTTTTAGATGGAAGAAAAATACAGCCATCTCCAAACAAACAGAAAAACTTCCAAACAAGCCAAGATTGAAAAATGAAAGCTTCATGAATACCTCAAGGGGCCAGAGGGCCTGGGTTCTGCCTGTCTCCCCGTGGTGTCATCCGACTGGAAGAGGTGGTGGAGCTGCCTGCTCACTCACCCAGTCCCTTGGCCCCTACACTGGGTGAGGGGTGCTTGGTGTCCTTCGGAAGCCTGGTGAGGGCTTTCCTGGGAGCACCCAAGTTGCCGAGAGGCTCCCACCCCACAAGTTACTTTCAAAATGTGCTGTGGAGGCCGACAGCTGGAAGAGCAGCGCCTGGCAGGGCTATTGATTGGGAATTAACACCAGGACAGCTGTTAATTGCTCCAAGAAACAACCTGGGAGCTCCAAGCTAACGATTTGCTGTCTCAGTGCAGAAGGAACAACACAGGCAGCGCCTCGGGAAGCATTTAGAGGGTTTGTCGCTCTGTGTGCCTGATGGATGGGATTTCACCAGGAGGGCAATGAGGGGTGATGGAGCGGGACCACGGAGCCGGCAGCCACCCGCTTCCCGCCAGCAGCATTTCCATTCCAAAAATGTGCTTCTCAGGGCACAGGGAACAAAACCCAACTGCAGTGGATAAAATGGGCAAACAGGGGAAAAAAATCTGGAGGCGGGGGTGAGGAGGAAAGTGATGTGTGGGACTGGGTGAGCGTGAGTAATGTGCTAATGAGGGCTGCTTGGAGTTTCCGGGTAAATGCAGGCGGAAAAATCCTTGACAAAGCTTCTTAGTACTGCACAATGTAGCTCCAGGAGCCAGATGTGCCCTTAGAAGCCAAGTGAAGGTGAGGTACGCCCCCTCTTCTCCAGCCCCCCATGTTGGCTTTAGAACAGGGTCCTTTGTGTCTACCTGTCACAGCGGGTGGCGTGGAGTGGGGAGGAGCCCCAAGAGGTGTCAGCAGTTGTCACAGGCTGCTTCGATGATCTGCCAGGAAGGTTTGAAAAGTTGACCCAGAATCTACTCAGCTGGAGTACCTGGCAAGGGGACTCCATTCCCTGCTCATGAGTTGAGTTTCCGTTGCTAGGCTGCACACTCCACAGTGGTTCTCAGTCCCGCCTGCCCGGGGGCGGGGGGGGGGGTCACCTGGGGAGCTTTAAAGAAATCCCAATGCCCAGCTTGGCACCAGACAAATGAATCAGAATCTCTGAGGGTGCCCCAGGCACTGGCATTTCTTTTAAAACTTCTCAGGTAATTCTCAGTTGCCATGAAGGTGGAGCCCACTGAGCCAGAATTAGGCTGGAAAAATTATGTAATTTTTGACATGCTCGGAAGGCCAAAATGCATCTTCTCAGCCTGTGAGGGTTTTAATAACATTAGGACACCAACCAAGACACTGTTTTTATGGCTAGCAAAAGATGGTCAAAGTGCTTCCTTTGGTTCCGACTGCAAGATGACAGGATGTTGGAATGAGGTGTTTTTGAGGAGCAGGAATCTTTTTTATTATTGGCAGTTGCGGCACCAAACACCCAAGAGAGCACAGTAAGAGGCCCTGATCATTTCATCCCTTGGAAGGAACACCCAGTGATGGAGGCCCCTAACCCTGAGGGTGGCTGACCCAGTGCCATGTCTTGCCACTTCCCACCTCTTTCTGAGCACAAACTGGACTGAGTTCCTTGCAGTTCCTAGAAATGCCATGTTCTCTCTTACTTCCTGATTTTGAACCATGCTTCTTCTTTTGCTTCCAAAAGATCCCTCTGATACCTTGCTCCCACCTGCGTGCGTCACCTGAGTAGGTGAATCCTACTCATTCTTTAATGCTCACCTGGCTGTCTGATTTCTAACCCCTTCCAGCCAGGACTGCGGTAGGTATCTTCCTTACAATCCCAGAGCACCTTCTGCTTGCCCCTTTGGGGGTCGCTCGCACTGTACCGCCATTGCCGATCTGCTCATCTGCATCCCACGCAAGACTCCCTAGTGGGGAAATTGCTCTTCAAGATTTCCCATCACCTGGCTCAGTACATACACATGGCACCTCCCAGTGCGTCCATACATGACTGATGTTGAATGAATACAGGAGATTATGGGGACACAGTGTTGCTGTTGAACCCTAACAGACATTTTCCACATCTGCACAGGCATGACAGTTCTAGCCCTGAGGGGTCGTCTGCTCCTTCCTTAGGTCCTTTCCAGAAATCCTGCCCTTGGCTCAAGCAGACTTCCGGGTCTCTGCTACCCACTTGGCTGCAGGCCTCATGGAAGCACTGCTGTGCTTTCCTCTCCTCTGTGAAGCTCCCCCCACCTACTCTACCCCTTTCTTTCTGGCCTGTCTGGGGGGCTGGTCACTCCTCTAGTCTGCCCTTTCCTCCTGCTCAGATCTCCATGGGGAAGCCAACAAAAGCAGCAGACATAAATGCTTGGGGTAAATTACAAAGCTTATACAATTTCTACAAATGTGGTCCCTGATCTCCATTTCTCGGCTCCATTCTGAGAGAACGTAAAATAAACTTGTGAGAGGCAGAACTCAATCATCTTGCTCTTTCTGATCCCATATTGAGTGACGGCCATGCAGACACTTCCTCCACTTCGGCCCCTATTGCCAGCAGAGAGAGGAAACCAGGGAGAACAGTAGGTGCTTGCTGGTTTTAAGTGGTCCATGCCCATGTGCATGACCTTTCAGAGCGTGCTATCAACGTATCTCTAGGTCTCTGCTCAGTTTCTCCAAGGCCTCCACTAGCTGAAGAATTGGACCAGCTTAACACCTTTATTGAGGATTTGATTTGATGTTGGCAGCATTGCCACTGGGAACTGCCTACCGATTTTGGGGGTATTAATTTATTCCAGCTTTCCCCACCTTTTACTCATCCAACCTTTATAGAGATAGTATTAATTCAGTGGTTAGGAACATGCTTTATAATCAGGCAGACCTGGATTCAAACCCTGACTCTACCATTTTCAAATGATCTGACTTCAGCTTTGTTTGCGAACTTCAGCTTCCTCATCTGTGAAATGGGGTTGTAATTGTGTATACCATGGTACTGTCAGGTTCATTTTACATGAGATAATGCATGCAAAACACGTAGTTCAGTGTCTAGCACACAACACTCAATTAGCATTAGCTGATGTCATTGTTAGCATTGTTATTTTCATAATTAATAGACTTGAAGCTTCTCAGGGTTAGGGACTATGTTTTATTCCTCTTTGTTTTGCAGTCACTAAGCACAGCACTTATTCTACAAGCATTTATTGAGTGGTTACAATATGCTGAGTACAGGGCATATTGGGAATCAGAGACCTGTCCTGTTGTTAAGGAACTCACTGTTCAGGAGGGGGACAGAAAGGGAACAGAACATTGCATCGTTGTGTGATGCGAGTTGGGATGGGGTTCTGAGGCAGCACTGTTGTTTGAACTGCTGTAGTCTCTCCAGCCTGGCCACACAACAGTTGATGGTCAGGACTAGCCTAAGGAGCAGCATTTGGATCTAGAGCAACAAGGGCAGCATAAACGAATTAGGTGATCCCTGAGACAGAGATAATGGTAATAAAAGTGAATCATTAAGAAACAGCCTTCCTTTGGTAATATCAGCAAAAAAGCAATGAACATTATATGCAGCAGTTAGTGCAAAACATTGCTGTATAATTAATGGCTCCTAATGGCATCCCTGTTTGGGTAGTTATTTGCACTAGAAAGTGCTATGACTCAAACTTACAGATGTCTACCACTGATGAAGATGAACTGGTGCCTTAAAGCCCTGACAAGTTGCAGATTTCAGGATGGAGAGAAAATGATCTGGATTATTATATGACATTGGTATCTGGGGGCTCATGTTCCCAGGGAAATGCCCCAGGGGACAGGCCCTCAAGATGGCACATGGATGGATGTTTAGAGGCATGTGGGCTGATGGTTTCTACTATGCCTCCTCCTTCCCTGCTTTCGGGACATGACCTTTGGGTGGTTTTCCTCCCAGCCTCCTTGTAAGAAGTATGACATCTGTCCGGAAAGTATCCAGCCATGTAACCATTCTCATTATGTTAACGATGGCTAGATACTTTCTGGACAGACCTCATAAATGCATAGTCACTGCCACCTCATACCAAGTGGCATGTTGTCATCTCCCTCTTTACTGGTGACAGTGCAAAGTCCCTCTAGTGGATGTTGGCTGGTTCCACTTGCCTAGTATATATTTCCCCATCCTGATTTTCCTTTGTGAAACCACCCCTCTTCCACTCTCAGTCCATGAAGTTTGGGTGAAATGAACTCCAATTCCATATCTAAGAGAAGATTGATCACTGTGTTTTATCTCGCTTGCAGTGATTGGCTTAGGGATGGATGTGTGATCCAAGCCTGACCAATCAGGGTCATTGAGCATCAGCCTTGGGACTTTTGCTGGAACTAATATAGAAGAGAAGCTCTCAAATTAGTGGTAGGTGCCTGTAATTTCAGCTACTCGAGAGGCTGAGGCAGGAGGATCACTTGAGCCCAGGAGATTGAGGTTGCAGCGAACTGTGATGAAGTCACTGCATTATGGCCTGGGCAACAGACCAAGACCCTGCCTCAAACAAAAAGAAAAGAAGAGAGAAACTCTCTTTTTACAATGCAATGTAAGGTTACCAAGTGGAGAGGGCCTGCCCAAGACTGATTCAATCACAGAGAAGAGAAATTGCTTCCTGAACCAGCCATGCCTAAAACCAGCGCTCTCCAGTTATATCATACAAACCATAAAACTCCTTTTTACCTTAAGTTAATTTGAATTGGGTTTCTGTCCCTTGCAATTAGTCCTGACTATACAGTCACGCCCCCACCCCCTGACCTCTAGCCCCTGTCCACAGGCCTGTAGTAACAGATGTTCATGTTTTGGGCATCTCACTCCTGAGAGACTGCATTTGGAGTCTCGGAATAGCATAGATGACTGGAAGGAGGGACCTGGGACATTTAATGTGACCTCAAACCAAGGTCGAATGAGTGTCAGAGTTTCAGAAGCCAGAGGCCACTGTTGCTCCCCTTCTTCCCCAAATCATAAAATAACTGAAGAGCTCTACACTGATACAGCTCAGTTTTGTCCAACTGGGGTCTCTGACTTGGAAACTATTGCTTCAGATTTGACCTATTATCTAATCAGTGTGGTATATACTGTTGGGAAACTTTGGTCAAGCATCCAGACACAGCCAGCTATCCCTAAAGTGAAGAAAACTCATTCTAGAAGCTAGTCATAGATAGATTAAGCCATGGAGCCTCAAGGTGGGGTGCAGGTACAGAGTGGGAACCCTATACCTATGCAGTTGTGGCCAAATTAGAGAGGATCAAACATTTGAAGGTTTGGATTCTCTGTGGTTTATTGATGGGGGTTGCAGTGACACATTGCATGGCAGGAAGCTGGAAGTACTGTTTCTGCTAATTATGCATTCATAAGTAGAAATGGATGATTGGGCTCTGGAACAAACTGATAGGCTGTGCAGGCACAATCTGGCCCAATTACGTGGATGATGGTGAGAAAGCCCTCCCTGTCCATGTTGTGGAGCTTTTGGAGTGCAGCCTTCCAAGGGTTGGAATTTGTTTCACAAATAAGCTTTCATAATAACAACAGCATAATAAACAGCATCCCTTAGTAGAATATAAGCCTGACGGGTCAGGATTTTTGTCTTTTTTGTTCACTAAACAAAACAGTTTCCAGAACATGCCTGGCACATGTAGGTGCTTGATAAATATTTGCTTCACGGATGCAGGCAGGAGTTTCCCACCCTGTACATGTGGCCTGCACTGTCAGGCACTTCTGTGAGAGTTACACCTGCTCCATTTTCCTGTTGACTTCAAGACCTCATCAAGTGCCACTATGACTTGTCGATATAGGATGGTTCCTGTGAGAGGAAAAAACTGACGGAGGGAAAAAATAGATTTTGTTCGTTTTTGCTTTTTGGCATTTGCCAAGGTTAAAGCAATATGCCTGGTCTTTGGCAAAGGCTATAGAGAATCTCCCTCTGGGTGCTGCCGTGTAAATCTCCACGGCAAATCAGCCACAACACCCCACCTTGCATCCGTGGCAGGCACTGCCCATTAATCCTGATACTTTTTTCCCTTTGAGCCAAGATGTGACCTCAGAATCTTTCTCAAGATAAAAATTCTGATAGCACAAACAAGCGACTGAAGTTGACACAAGAGATGGGGCCTTTCTCTTAGCCCCTTTAGAATGGGAATGTGAGGGCTGGGGTGCAAGGTACCTGTGTCCCTCTTTTTGGGATCCTCCTTGAGCCCACGTGGCCTGGTGATACCCAATCCGTACCACCTCACAGTTGCCCAGGAGCCAAAAAGGGTCAAAATCCTGCTTATCTGAGATGCCGACACTTCTGACCAGGGACTGTCCTGAGAGGGCTGTGGACTTCTCCCACGTACACCCTGGGCCCCAGGACGCTGCCCACTGCCTATATTAAAAGACAGCTTTAAAAACGGTGCTTCTCCAGAAAATGTTGATCCTAGTTTTTCCTTTATCTGGGATCCTCCAAAGTGAAGACAAGTGGAGATTTGGAATAAACAGCTGAAGAAGGCATGTTAAGGGCCAACCTTCCTGCTGGGCACTTTACATTTGGCCATTGCGTTTGTGCTTCCCACCAAGTCCAAAAGAAATGTATCATCTTTGTTTTACAACTGAAGAAACATGCACCGAGGGGTGGAACGCCTTACCCAACATCACACGGCTACTAAGGGATAATACCAGAACCATTCCTTTTGACCAAAAAATACTGAGTTCTCGCCACATGCCAGTGGCAATTGGCACTGGAGATGCAATTACGAACAAAGCAGAAACGGGCACCACCCTCTCTCTGACCTGCCAGTCTATGTGTCTTCCACTCTACCTCACGTCACCTTGCCAATGTAACGATACTAGTGACCCCCTACTGCATACTTCAGTGCAAAGCCCTGTGCCAGGAGCTTTACTTATATCACTTATTTTAGTCTTTACAGTGTCTTGACATGATAGATGTTGTTATCCCCACTTCGCAGATGCAGAACTGAGGCTCAGACGCGCTAGTATGTCTGTCACTATGTCAGAGGCAGGAAGAACAGAATCAGGATGTCACACAAGCCTGCTGAGCCACTAAGTCCCTTTTCTCTGTCCCCCTGAGGAAAGAGCCAACATGTGGTTGAGAGGAATCTCTCAATTATGGACACATGTAGAAACAGTTCGTTAGACACCTGAGTTTTTTCTTGTTCTCATTGACACAAGCAACTTGGCCTGAGCGGTTTAGATGAAGTAACAAGTGCGTGGAACACTCTAGAGTTCAGAGTGTGGAGAAAGAAATTAGGTTCATGTAACAGGTATCAGGTGTGGGTCTCTCTGTCCCAAAGAATGAGACGCTTGCCCTTTTGATTTCATCCTACGATATGCCGATAAAAGAAATGTTTATTTACTTAATGTGCACACCGCTTTGTTTTCAAAAAGAGAAATTTAAAACGAACACCAGCCAACGTTTGATATAATCAGCATCATCCTTAAAAATATGACGAAGAAGGATATTTCTTGAAGATGACCCCTCCCCTGTCTGAAGAAACTTCTCAAAAGCTTATTCAAAATCACAGGCAATGGAATAAAGATCTTAGTTGAATACATGATGACATTTATCTTATTTTTTTTTTAAAGAGAGGATTTTCAACTAAAAATCCATCTTGAAAAGATAATGAGACAAAGAGGATTTCTCTGCCTCCTTTTGACAATCCAGACAGTTTGCCAGGGAGGATTTAGACTGCCATGGGCACCGCTGCTGTGGCTTACTTCGAGGGGGAATTCCACTTAGATAACTCTGCTCTTTGGCCTTTTCCTGACATGATGACGTTTTCCTTGGCAACACAACTGGAGATACCTCCTTTTGTATGGCTGCATGTTTCTAGAAGTTTGTTTAGCTGAGGGTTGTAGATTGCGGTGAATCCAGGCGGAAGTTTTCTCTGTGAAAGCATGAGGCCCTCTCTATTTCTTTCAGTAGGTGACCACTGATGTCCTCTAGTAATGGACAGGAAGAGCAGGGGTAACTGAAAACCAGGCAAGCACCATGCACCCCCTTTACTTCTTTCCTTTGCCTGACACAAATGCTGGGTACGATGCTAACTGGTAGTGACATGGTGCAAAGGCAACCACTAGAAATTGGTAGGAGGCCTTGGTTCCTCCATCCATGAATCATGAGAGCTGCCATATTGATGTTCCCTACAGTGCGAAACACACACAGCTCAGGAAGTCCAAGACGAGTTTAGGATACAGAAACAGGGCATGACATAGCATTGAACTACATAGTAAGAAAGTGATGACCTTGTCAAGCCTCTTTCGATCTTCCTGACTCCATCAAGGAGAAGGGGTCAGTTTGGGCATACTATCTCTTTGACACTTTCTTCACATTTGCTAAACTCCCTTTTTGGGAGAGTAAGGGCAGGCTGAAGGTTTAAGCATTGGCTAGAATTTCATAATAATGCAGTGTTTTCATGCTGTTTATTTTATGGTTATCTCCTTTTTATGTCAAATGATACTGATTTGCAACTTTTGGCCATAATATAAAATTTTTTAATAAACTGAGTTTCAAAAAAAATGAGTCAATTTAACTAAAAATATCGAAGAGTAGAACAGAGGTAACAAAATAGCGAATGAGGGTATGTGACTGACTAAAGATTGGGAAATGCGGGATTAGATGATCTCTAAACTCCATCTATTCCTGATATACCATGAAGAGGAGGAAAAGACTTGAATAATCCCCAAAGTGAATCATCTATCCTAGGAACAAATTGTAGGCCATTTGTAGAAGCCTTATTCTTTCCACCCCTGGAAGAGAAGCAAACAAATAACTCGGCTGCACTGCATGAGATAGAATCCAGCCACTACCTGGGGAGCAGAGGAGACCAAGGACGTAGACTTTGACTCTTCAGGGCCATCTTTGCTTGTGCCCACCTACTATTTGCACAGAGTTTCAGCTTTGAGCTATTTAGAACACACTGTTAGGTTGAATGTCTCATTTTTAAATCCAGTGAATTAGAAAGTAGGATGTCACAAGCCTTGGTATGCTGTGTGTTGGCAGGTGGGGTGAGATGGTGTGTTCTAGAAGAGAAGGAGAGAGAATTTGATTCCCTCTGTTACCTTGGTTCTCTGTTCTTGCTATCCTATGTATCTAGTTTTACCTAGAGACAAAATTGTCATTTATTTGAAGAGATCTCCAAAATTCCAACCTTGGTAGTTCATTATTTTGTATAAGGAGTTAGTATCAGAAAGATTTTGTGCCAATCTTGCTGGGGAAGAAGACATATCTATCCTGGTCTGTTGTACATGTCAGTGAATTTGCTGCCATGATGTAGCAGATTAATGGCATTAATAGCCACAATTTCTCTCCCCTCCCTCTATCCAAGCTCCTTTGCTACATAATTTTAGGGTTTCTCTCACTCATCAAGTGGGATCTATTTCCTTGACCCTTGGTTCTGAGTTCGGCCATGTGGATTGCATTGGTCAATGGATGTTAGCAAATGTGACCCATACAGAACTTTAGAAAAACCCTTGAGTGTTTCTGTTTCTGCTTTTCCACCTCAGCCGTCACCGTGTGAGACATGCCTGAGCTGGCCTGCTGGGGCATGAAACACATGGAACCTTGGCTCCCCGTTGCTTGCGTTGTCTGAGAGGAGGCTGTCCTGGAACAGCTGATAGCCAGCTGACCCCTGGCATGGGATCGAGCCCAGCCAAGACCAGAAGAACCATCCAGACAGCCCACAGCCCTGTGAGCTCAATACATGCTTACAGCTTTAAGCCACTGGGTTCTGGAGTGGTTTGTCCTACAGCATGATTGTGTCAGTAGTTACCTGCTGCACAAGCTCAATTCCCCTTGCTCTCACAGCTGGAAGAGGCAGCCCTACATCCTTCAGGTGGACAAAGCCCCTTTTTTCATTTCTTCACCTCCCCTTCCACCCAATTCAGGCCACAGCTGATTGGAGCAGATTCCCCTCATTGCCCAAGGAGGAGCAAGTTCCCTGAATGACTCTGTCTTTAGAGATAAAACTGAAGTGCAGAGTCTTTATTTAGATGATGGCAGGTGCTTAATTTAAAGATCATATAAAGCCAGTGCTCATATAAAAGTAAAGGAAGCCCTCTGAGAGAGGGAGGGGGAGGAAGGGAGAGATGACAAGAGAGAACGAGAGGACGACAGAGACAACTGATAGAGGCTGGAGTGAGGCAGAGAGGAAAGCAGATGTGCATGGTTGTGTCTTGAGATTCTGACTTTCCAAAACCACTTCCAGGTTCATTCCCAGTCAGCTCACGTCATGCTTTGTTGTCTGTCTTTGGATGCTTACAGTCTTTCTTTAACCTACTTTGAGTGGCTTTGTTTTCTTGCAATCAACATTTTTCCCTAGTTGAGGACACTATTGTTAACATCTTAGAAGCAGCTTCTTTGCCGAGTGGTTTCATCAGAGGGGGCAGAGACCCAGATCTCTGGGAATGCTGGGGATGGGGCTGGGAGTGGGGGGACTGAGAATGGAGGAGGCAGCTCAGAGAAGGCTTGAGAGTTTGGAAATAAAAACTGTTTAACTCACAAGTTTATTGTGGGTTTGCCTCATCATCATTACACATTCCTTTTGATATCTGCCTAAACTGAATAGGATTAGATAAGCTATTTTCTTCTTCAAATCAAAAACAACAAAAAAATTTGCAGAGAAAACGTCAAATAAATAATGCACTCTTCCAAATTTTTGTTCTGCTGTCCACCTCCTTGTAATTCCTGACTGTGGTGTTCTCATCACAGCTCCTCAAGTCGCAACAACACACCTGTCAGAGCTATGAGGGCAGGCGGAGGTGCCCCTTCCATCACAAGTGGCACGAGCTCAATTCTATTCTTATTGTCTTGATCGAGGAATATTTTCCCTGTGGCCCACACCGCCTTAGCCTCATGCCACATACTAAGGAATGTGCCTGTTGTTTCTGTTTAAGATGGGATTTATGATTTTTCAGAAACCCATGCATAGTTAAGGTGTTCAGGGTATGCGAAGAGGGAAGAGCCAGGGGGG
>RJWJ010023999.1:0-25266 GCA_004363605.1 Indri indri
TGATTTTGCAGGTGAGTAGTTATATCTCCGTAGAGTTCCACTTCCATGGCTGACATCTTGCTCACTCTGTAACAGACACCTATTCCGGGGTCTAATGAACACTAGCACTGGGAGATTTAACTCAGCATTTGGCTCTGTATAATATGATTTTGCTAGTTCTGACATCAGCCATATGTCCAACCTTGGAAAAATTACATTTTTGCCTGTAGGGTTTCTTTTAATAAAAACGAGGATAGAGGAATGTGAAGATGACGTTTGTAAACAGATTTTTAAAAATCATAAAAGCTATCGGTTTCTGAGAAACTCTAAGAACACATTTGACTAAAGCCTTAGCTGCTCAATGTTTTAAGCTTCTTAGATGAGATCAATAGGCTTAAATTTTTATTAGCAACACATTTTAATAACAATTTATAAAAGTGCTATTGTTTCTCTCCAAAATTCCTTGCACATTTTTTTTAATAAAAAAAAAAAGCTGGGAAAAACTATTATAACTTTATCCAGAAAAAAACCCTTTTTTCCCCCCCTCCCTTTAGACCCTGTCAATGATTCTCAGCCTTACAGGGGAAAGATGCATAAATTATACATCATTGCCATGCTTTGTTTAAGTTGTGAGAGACACAGTTTAAATCTCTTGTCTTCATTCTTTCATTGACAAGAAAAATATAGAATCGAGATAGGAAGTCGAGGTCTTTAAGTAATTTTTTCCTTCAAACCATGAAACAAATGTTCATAAAATGACAACAGAATTGGACTTGCTGCCTGACCACAATGAATGGGTAGACTTACTGAGTTCAGATGCTCTGTAATAATTTATTCCATGTTACTGTGAATTACCATAGTGATACATGTTTGAATGGGTACTCGGGTAGAAGCAATGTTGAAACAACACAAAAATTAGAAGAAAAAGAGGAGTTAACTATGTGAGGTGATGGATAGATTAATTAGTTTGATTATGGAAATCTTGTCACAATGTATACATATATAAAACACACTGTATACCTTTTATATACATAATTTTATGTGTCAATCATGCCTCAGTAAAGATGTGGAATTGCTTCCAATTCTGCATAATTATGAATGAGTAAAAAAGAACATAAAGGAAAAAACAAGTAGTAGGAAATTCAAGAAGAAGTAACAAAAGGTTTAATCGGAAAATTATCTGAAAAGAAATGACACAATATTTACAGGCTAAACAAGCTGTCCTGCCTCCTCTGTGAAGACTTTTTTTGTATAACGTATATTATTTAGGTGACGGGCTTTTTAGAATTTCACGGACTGTAGTCTCTTGTCCTTCTTTGAGTTCCTATCGTCACAGAGGCTATTTTTGTGCTAAAAATGTGAACATGTGATGTGAGAATGAATTGAGATTATTCTGAAAAATCTAAGATATACAAGAACCCATAGAACAACATTTTAGCACACATTTATTGTGCATAATTGTTTTATTTTTGTAAGTCTTGATTCCCCCAAGCAAATGGAGCATGCGTTCTACTTTTATACTTCCCACAGTACTAAGCTCATAATATTTCCTCAATAAATACCTGTTGATTGAGTACATTCATGGCCTTATGAGTTATTTTATATGTGTGAGTATAATCCTTTAGAAGTAGAGTTCACTGATTTAGAACTCTTCCAGAGTAAGACATCCCTTCTTTATTTTTCTATGGATGGGGTTTAGGATACACTACCCTACAACATGTCACCTTGGCATTTGAGAAAATAGCAGAAGCAGGACGGTCACTTTCACCTTTTCTTTACCCTTCTCTCCTGAAGCAGGCCATAAAACCTTCTTTCCAGAGGTGCCCCCTATTCACAGAGGGAAGAAACACCCTTATCTCTGAAGACACAACTATACAGAGACGAATCAGAACAAACAGGTCCTGCCAAGTCCCCACAGTTTATTATTATTAGGTCATACCCCTTTGTCCAATCATGCTTCTCCACAATTACCTACTTGTTCATCAAACCTAAGTATAAAAATACACAAGTTTCCCTGTTTCTTTGAGTCTTCATTTCCTTGTGAGTTCTCCTATGTCACATGAAACTTATGTATATTAAATAAATTTGCATCCCCTTCTCTGCCTTTTGTTAAGGGGCCCCAGCTATGAACCTAAGATGGGGAGAAAAGATATTTCTTTTCCCCTATACTACATAAGGCAAATAGTTATATTCAAACCAGGATTCTGAAAGACTGCTTTGTAAAGAAACAAGTCCTGTGTCAAAATTAGATTTAACAAATGTTGCTTTTTCATTATTACCCAGCATTCTAGCCTCCTCCAAAGGAAAGCCCTGTAAATTATAAACTTTGATCGGTGTGAGTTATCTGCATTCAGAGAAGAAAACCATGATTTCCTGTTTGTCACTTCATAATGTAATGACTTTGTATGTATTAACCACACATATAAGGGGACGAAGGTGGGCTGGTGGTAGGGAGAAGTGTAATTAAAAAGACAGCCCATGCAAGTTTGCTGGCATAACTCTCAGTTTTACAGAATTTCTAACAATGTAAATTAAGCAGGTCTATTCAAATTTCTATCCATTCCCTATACTAGATGTGTAATCTCATTAGTCTTGACAAAGGTCAAGAATCTGCAAGTAAATCAGCACATACAGTAGTATGTTTCAATTTCCTTCATTTATAATTAAGATTCTCCATTACTGCATTGTAAACTCTCATTTTGTCAACCCTAAATCTATGCAAGGAATGAGGAATGAGCAGTTCCTTAATAAAGCAAAGTATTTAGGTTAATAGCAGTGTGGTATCTAAGAGGAAATGTATAGTATACTAGGAATCAGGGCAGCTCAGATTAAAAGATCAGTGAAAATAAAGATGTAAATAAAAGGCCATGTGATTTTTCTTTTTAGATCTCAACCTCACTCTCACACTTTATCTGCTTCTAACTCTGAATGTTTAAAAGGTAGAAGACAGTACGGGAAATTACTTGGTGGTAATGAAGGTTTAGTGTGGGGACAGTGGGTGTTAGAACAGATAAATAATTTAGGTGGGGGTCCTGGGATGGAGAAATGGCACTGAGTGGAGAACGTTACCACTCATGGGGTGGGAAAAGGAAGTTACATAGTCTTCTTTATCACCATCAGTATCTGCTGGCTCTTCAAATCCCACTCTTTCCACTTCTGGAATCCTTTAACTTTGCCCCTCCTTCCCTTCCAATCTCTACTTAGCACTCTTTGACCCATGCCCAGTATTCTACCATCAGTTTCAAAGGGCTGCGGGCCCTACTGGGGGATTAGGTGCATCTATAGCCTGACTTTATGAAACGCTGCCCTAATATTAGTCAACTCTGAGTGTCATGCAAAAGAGAGTCTTTTCAAATCTGGAGTAAAATGGTTTTTCATCTGAATTTAAGCTAACACTACAAACTTGGAGAACTCAAGGATGGAAACTCCCTAAAAGATTAACTCATTGTTTCAACTGTCACATATACAAAACGATCTCTTATGAAACCACCACCATTGTAGAAAGCTTTCAGAATCCAATATAATTATGATTAACTCTCATAAGGAGGCTAGATAATCAGGACTTCATCATGTAAAAGTTACATTAAGATGAGAAATCATTATTAAATAAAGTACCAGAATAAAATGTCTTGACAAGTAAGTAGTGTTTGAGTTTTTTCTCTAAAAACTATCTACAGAAAGATTCTTTTTTTAAATTTTATTGGGTCTTCCGGTAAGGACCGGAAAACCTGCTAGACAAATTCTAAAAGAGCTATAACACTACAGAAAGATTCCTAATATAAAGATTTTCTAAAATACAACATTTTATTACATCACATAGAATTGTTTGTCTACATTATACAACACTGGAGGATGGATTTATTCCTCATTCATTCATTTAACAAATATTCAATGAGTATGTACTTATGAAGATAACAAAGATAGATAACTATTCTGTGTAAAATATCTGTATAAACAGAATTCAGGCTCCTTTAAGGTAGAGATTTTTTGTTGGTTTTGTTCACTGGTGTATCCTTAGGATCCAGAATGAGGGCCAGCAATGTTTTCCTTGTAAAGGGTTAGATAGGAGATATTTTAGGCTTTGTGGGCCACATGGGGTCTCTGCTGCATATTCTTCTTTGTTTGTTTTTATTATACAACCCTTTAAAATATAAACAACATTCTTAGCTCTAGTCCCTGGGCTGGATTTGGTCCAGTGATCATAGTTTTCAAACCCCTGATCTAGGTCATTGCCAAGCACTAGTAAGAGCACACTGAATATTTGTTAAAAAATGAATCTCTACAATGTGTAAGCAATGTGGGAATAACAAAGATAGCATGGCTGGTGCCCTCCAAGAACTAATGAATAAGGAAAGGAGACAAGTGAACAGAACTATATATAGAACTAATGATAGTCAGATTAGAAGACTCAGGAGGAAAGTTGAAGTGACCAAAGAACATGACATTTGAGCTGACTTTTGGACAGGACTTTTAATGAAAAAGAGTTCGAATGAGTTCTAGGTGGAAATCTATTCTAATGACTTGAATTAGAGGGGAAACTTTGGAACTCATGGATAAATATGTAATCATTTCTATGCCTTTCAGAAACTATAAACCAAAAGAAATGTTATGGCACCTGCTGAGGTTACAATTTGATTTCCTTCCAGTTCACCGTCTCCCCAAAAATGCCATGGGATAGCCACAAACATTATGCTGAAAAATCAAGGAAGCTACTTTTCTTTGGATGAAGATGATGAACCCAATGGTCTGGTTTTGGTAACAAACAAATGCCACCGTTAATGCTATGAGATGTAGCCATTGCAAATCTTGCAAGGCTGGTTATTAACTATAATCAAAGCAGTATAATTCAAAAAATAAGAGAGAATTGACAGATATACAGAGCCGCATCAACTCAACAATCCACTCGGAGTCTGATAAATAGAAAGGACAGTAACAAACCAGAGACCCTGTTAGTGAAACTGCACCTCAGCATTTTTATACAAACTATTTGACATTTTTAATATGTCAGTACAGGTGTGGAGCTGGCTTTAAACTGCTGTTCATTTAGGTTATAACAGATGCAGGAGATTAAAAAAAATCGCACAACTTACTGAAAAGATAAGTTTAAATGTTCTAGGATTGATGAGTTAAAAAAAAAAAAAAGCCCTACCTCATTTGCTGCATTATGCTTCAGTGATCACTATGGCAGAATTGACCTTTCTTTATTAAGTACTGCATATGTTCATTCTTTACATGACATCCAAATGGATTCAAAATGTGATGAGGCTATTGGCTCCATTACTGTAAACTCCAGGTTGCTAGTTTGCACAAAAGAGGTTGTTCAATTGTGTTTTCCCTCAATCCAATACTAATCTGCACAATCTAGGATGTTTGTAATCCTACTGAAATGATTCCTTGTCTTCAGCTGTCTTTGCTAACGTGGCTTCTGAGTCTTGGGTTTTCCCCCCTATATTACATGATGATGGATGCCCTTTCCTTTGTTACTTCTCTCTGTTGAAAGTCACTGTTGTCAGCAGCATGGCCTAACATGACTGGTGTCATACCCCATAATAATGATGATTCCAAAGCAGACATGACACAGAAAAGGGCAGCATCAGTCACAGAAGAGGAGGCCTGCTCTGCGATGTAGGAATCGTCGACTCATTAATTGCAAAGTATAACTGTGGGACTTGTAAAGATGTAATTGTCCATTGATGTTTGAACTGATAAGGATGACCATTTTGTACCCCATTTTCTACATTTCCAGTTAGGAAAGACAAAATATGAAAAGAGACTCCTGGCATTTGGCTAAAAACTAAACCGCAACTCTGACCTATGTTTATTATAGCCATGTAGCCTGTACTGACTTATGTGTATTACGGCCATGTGACACATTTTGTACCATGTCAATGTGTCTATTAGCTATTCACTCTTAGAGACCCACATGAGAATCCAGCTTAGGTTGTGAGAAAGAATGTGGCAGTCTCAAGTTCATCCTTTGAGAAAACTAATCCCTGAAAAACCTCCAATTAATGTAGTTTTTTCTTTCTTTCTTTTTTTTTTTTTTTTGAGACAGAGTCTCACTCTGTTGTCCAGCTAGAGTGCCGTGGCGTCAGCCTAGCTCACAGCAACCTCAAACTCCTGGGCTCCAGCGATCTTTCTGCCTCAGCCTCCCGGGTAGCTGGGACTACAGGTGTGCATCACCATGGCCTGCTATATTTTTTTTCTATTTTTAGTTGTTTGGCTAATTTCTTTCTATTTTTTTAGTAGAGACAGGGTCTCGCTGTTGCTTAGGCTGGTCTCGAACTCCTGAGTTCAAGTGATCCTCCCGCCTCGGCCTCCCAGAGTGCTAGGATTGCAGGTGTGAGTCACTGCGCCCGGCCAATGTAGTTTTTCCTATTACTAAATCTTTCTGCCTTTAAACAGAAATGCACTAAATTTGAATTTCTCTTTTCTGTTTTACCTGGCATCATTTCTGACATAGAAACTGACCAAGTAATAGTCAATTAGGTTGACTGCTGTCATTGTACATGTGAAAGAAACAGTAAGTACAGGATCTGCTTCGCAAAGGCAGCTCTAGTGAGCAATGACTTATTTATCACAGACATTTATATGGATGCTAGAAAACAGATCTAGGATGCTTGCCTGGCAGCTGACTTACATGAAAAGGGCATTTGAGAGCCGACGACAACATCATAATCTTCCTTTGCTGCCATACAAAAAAGACTTGTAAGGCAGTAAAAGGTAAGATAATCTATTTACATAACATATACTTTTAAAAGCATCATTGGATCAAGATCACCAACAATTGAGCAGGACAGCCTAGAATTATTACAGGCTATATATTTCACATTTCATTAGAAAAGGAGCAAGAAAAATCAGAAATCCCAAAAAGCCTAAAAAAGGAAACATCTGGGAAGACCAGTAGGACAACAATGCAGGGTCTTTCTCATAATGGTAAAATCTCTACTATCTAGCCTAGCTAAGATACGAAGTGCTGTGATGAACTTAGATGTATTTATAGATAATTACCAGAGATATTACTGTAAACATTGTCCCCATTTTCCAAGAATTTGAATTGAAAATATTGTTAACAATGAAACTAGGCTGAACATAATAGAAATATTTTTGATGGTTCAAAAGGTACTTTGGGGCAGCACACCGCGTCAGGGCCATCATTAGACACATCAGTCATCACTACGCTGCTGCGACACAAATGTGTTGGGTAACAGAGTTTTTCCATTTAATATGAGGCTATCTAACATAACTGATTCTATTTATTTTGAAAAAGACAGATTTTGAAGGAAAATGAATACGTAAAATTAGACCTAACGGCATTTTAGCCTGTTTACCCATAAAATTCATTGTTATTGGATAATTACTTCAGTCCTTTCTTATTCTAGCCATTGGGCTTCTCTTAATTTTCTTTCTGGTCTGTATTTGCTCCCTAACTCCTTTTAGTCATTTTTTTTTTTTTTACCCTGTCTTTCAATTTCTTTATTGATATCATGAGCATTCTATCCAGGGCTTCTTTTCTTCATTTAGGGAATTTCAATTTTCCATGGACTTGTTGTGTCATTGCTTTTACCATTAAAGGGGAGAATGGGGAAAGAACTTAAAAAGGTTTAGGTTATCCCCACTTGAAAGATTGGACTGAGAATAAAGAGCCCTGAGTTCTAGTCCCCAGTGTCATTAATTCTCTATGTGACCTAGAGTAAATCACTTCACCCTCTCTGGGCCTAGTTTGCCTCATCTGGAAAATGAAAGATTTGGACCAAATGATCTCTTAAGAGCCTTTCTGGCTCTACCATGCCCCATCTATAATTTTGTCAGCAATTACACAGAATAACGGGTATGCAGGGCAGTTCAAACATGTGTAGACTTTGCCTATAGACCTCAGGATGTGAATACATCTATTTAGTCTATAATATGTCAACTTATTGTGATTCCTTCACTGCTGACCCTTTGGAGTGTTTCTACTCATGGTATAATTTCTTGAGGAAAGAGACTATTGCTTATTCATCTCAGTATCGCCAACACTTAGTACAGTGTGTGGAATTTAGTAGCAGCTAACAAATGCTCCTTCTACTTTGTGCTTCCATGTCTCACGGTATTTTCTGTCTACAAATGTTTATACCATAGAAGTTTATCACATTCCTAATTTAAGCTATTCAATGTCTATGGTTTCTGCCTTCTTAGTTACCAATAATATCTGGTTCTTTGGAATATAATATTTTCCTGTAAAATGGCAGGCCTAATGGGAACCACATTATTTTCAGAAAGATACTGGAATGACTCATAAGGGAATCAATGTTAGCCTCCTACATAATTCACTGAAACTTACTGCTAGGACTCTATGTACTGGTACACTGCTCATGTTACTAGAATTTCAGGTCCTACTTGAAATTGTGACTTTTAGAGGCAAAGGCTTAAAAAGCCGTACCTTTTGGAAACACATTTGAAAAGGCAGCTACAGAAATAACACAAAGTTGTAATAATATGTTTCTGTTGCTCAAATTCCAGAAGTGTAAAGTGGTATAACAAAAATTACTGTCACAACTTAACATTTGCTATTAACAACAAGATTTTAGTGAGGGTACTCTATTAAAAGATCGATCTTGCAAAAAGGGAAAAGAAAATTTGTAGACTTGTTATAGACTTCAAATTAAAACACTGATATTTATTTGAACCACTTAGTTTAAAAAGTATGCTTTTTTTGTAGCTTGAATTTTACATTTGTAACATTTAATGATTAATTGTAAAGGACACATGTAAGACTATAATGCAGCTAAACGATGCATTTGTAATTCATGTGAAACAACATAATTAGTTCTCTAAGGGTTCATCAATATATTATTCTACTAAACAGAATACTTGAAAGCCCCACTTGAGTTTTAAATGCAATATGAAGCCTTTATTTTAAGCATGGCTTCCTCTGTGTAATATTCTCATAATTATTTTCCAGCAACAAGAAATATTAGGTTGATTATTTTTATTCTAGCTGTTAGCCCCTCATGCTGTGAAGAACACAATTTCATGAATTCATTCATTTCAATACAAAACTGACATATTTGAAGAGCTATATTTAAAATAAGAAAAAGTTTTAAGTTCAACAATTTCATAGAGGTAAAAAGTTGAGTGAAAATAATTGTTTAAAAAGCCCACATTTATTAAAAGGCATAAAATACTTCTATCCCCCCAAAAGAACTTCTACCACACAATAATATATAAATAAATAGAAGTCAGTTTTAATTACAGAATTTGATCCATGGAAATAAATTACAACCTTCCAAATATAGCAACGTTTTACTATATACTAAGAAAAAACCAGAAGGCCACATTCTTCACTTTGATACCCGTCACTATTTAGAAAACATACTCCTTAACATATTTGTCTTTTAAAAATAATGTCAGTATATATTTGCTAAACTGTTAGGTATGAGTTAATGAAAACCATACAGCTTATGCATCTCATGAAAGTTCTGCTTTTTCTTGCAACTACTGCCTACTAATTATCTCTAGAAATTCTAAAACTTGAAAAATACATAGTGCTTTTGAAAAGAGGCTAGATGAGGTCATTCAATGCCTTTTTCTTCCAGACTTCCAGATAATCTGATTTTCGGCCAGTTTATTTAAAAATCCATGACCCTAAAGACTAGTACTAGTATATATCTTTGTATAGTGGCTTGTCAATGTGACTAGCTCTATATGTAAGCGAGCATATCAGCAAGCATAAAGCCATCAGGGAGCATTCATTTAAATATTGCTGAAAGGGCTGATGAGACTTTTATTCCTGATGCTAGACTTGGGGAGGGGGTATGGAGGGGGAGTGTCTGCTAAATTAGTTTCAGACAACAACAGACCACAGCATCTCCTATGCATTAGCTGTCTTTTTAATTAAAAGGTGGAAAATAGAAGGTTGGAGTAAAAAGCAAAGGAAAGGAAGGAATAGAAGATTAGATTCAAGAACACAAGATAAAGTTGCCATTTCAAAACAATCTGGCATATGTGCAGAAGTGGCAGAGGAGGAATGAAGAGCTCAAGTCTCTGTAGCCTTAGAATGTACTTCCAAGGACTAAAACTTAAACTCATCGCCAAGGGAGGAACATAGGTCGTTTAAATCAGCTTGGAAACTGTTTAATACTTCATTATATTCCACTGAAAGAAATATATCCTTGAATGGCTGCTTATAGACATTGTTGCCCTCATCTAGAATATGTATAGCAAGCGGTACTTCAATTTTGACAAGGGTCAATTAACTGAAATAATGTATAGAAAAGTTCTGTGCAAAAGAGGAGAGAGCTTTTTATTATTGAAACTGAGCTCATTCTTAGGATATGTAAGTACAGTTCAGGATAATCAGTCTGGCCCTTCAGGTGTGCAATAAGGACAAGGTTGGAGACTTGAATTCCTTCCCCAAGAGAATAACTAAAAGTCTAGTTTAGTTGCAGAAACCAAACTAGTCCTGTTTTGAAATTCTCCTTATAAAGTGTCTAGTAGAGTAACACATAGAACTAGGCACTTTGCTATCTTCCTGATTTAGGCTTTCTCTTGCTCAATTTCAAAGGCGTTCCCTTGAGGCTAAGCCGAGATGACAGTAGTCTTGAAAGATGTAGGAAAAATTAGTTATTTTAGGTGTTGGGGTCTCAGAAGGTGAAAGGGCCTCAAGAGATCAACCTGAAAATCATACCAGCTCACAGCTGTGGAGTCCATGAGCAGTAAGTACCCAGAGATTCAACAAGAAATCTACATATGCTATACAGAGAGTTCTCAGAGCCCTTCATTTTCCCTAGCATTTTTACCCAACCCTTTTTACATAAGACACGTAGCAATGTCAGATAAAATAAGTGTTCGGTGGAAATGCATTGGGAAATGTGGTCCTAACAAACAGCTGCTCTATGTCTCGTATCTATAAACCTGGAGTAAACTGATCCCTGAATGCTGTGAAGATCACCTGGGAGTAGTCTCCTTAGATAACCACCCATACCATGTCTGGCCAGTTGGTGGGAGAGCAAGGGGAATTTGGTAAGGACTTTCTTCCATGCAAATCACATTAGTGTGGGACTTTGCTCTACTAACATAATGGAGAGGCTGGGAGCGGTGGCTCACGCCTGTAATCCTAGCACTCTGGGAGGCTAAGGTGGGAGGACTGCTTGAGCTCAGGAGTTCGAGACCAGCCTCAGCAAGAGCGAGACCCCGTCTCTACTAAAAATAGAAAGAAATTAGCCAAACAACTAAAAATAGAAAAAATTAGCTGGGTATGGTGGCACGTGCCTGTAGTCCCAGCTACTTGGGAGGCTGAGGCAGGAGGATCGCTTGAGCCCAGGAGTTTGAGGTTGCAGTGAGCTAGGCTGATGCCACGGCACTCTAGCCCAGGCAACAGAGCCAGACTCTGTCTTAAAAAACAAAACAAACAAACAAAAAAAAACCATAATGGAGGAGAAAAGAAAGACATGTCAATTCATAATTATGATTGAAGCTACACTAACCCACCCAATAACAAAAAGGGAGTCAATACCAGAGATTATTTATTAATGTATCACAATTGTGAGCCTGGTTCTCCCTGGCCATGGTATTTTTAGGTGCCTCATAGACAAAATACCGTATTTGGTTTCTAAAATGACCCTACATCCAGAGATAATGTACAAATAACAAAGAAGGAGGTATTCTAGAAGACAATAGACACAGCTGATTTGATCCCAGAATATAAATGAGCAACGAACAAAAACAGAAATCCCTGATATATCCAGGTCATTTAAATCAACGAAAATACTTCACTCTCCCTTTGGATCCACCTTCTGATGTCTGTCAGATTCCTGACCCAAACCACGATCTGCACCAGTGGCTGGCCTCCTCACCACCTGCAGACAGATAGCTGGCTGTCTATGCTCATAGACTCTACCCTCTGGTCTCCCAGATTAGTAACCCGACCCCTAGCCTTTAAGCACTTACCTCACTCTATAAGTCTGTCCTCAGGGACATTCTCTGAGGACTCACTTGACCCACTTTGATCTTCAGACAATCTTAGATACACGACTGACAGCATGTTTTATCTTTTTCAAAATGTATATTTTCCCCACATTTTAACATCTCTGAGATTGAGATGCATCTAACAATCATTGGTGTGCTGTGGTTTCATTGGCAACATTTCTTCCTTTCTTAGCAGTACATAAATTAATGCATATCTCATGACTGGTATCATCTTAGATTCAATGATATATGGTAAAATAAATATCTAGTACCTCGAGTCTCCTAGTGATGGCTCCATACACAGAGTAGTCTGTACATGACACCTGTCAGTTGTACTGCCCCCTTCTGAGATAATTTAGAGTCCCCTTCTAAAGAGGTACCTTATATATAGGTCACAATGCTTGGCATCATATGACCCCAATCACAGTAGATTAGATAATGGGTAAATACCAAGGAAAACTGTCTATAGACCACCATGAAGGCTCTTTCCAGCAGAAATCCTTTGCTCTAAACCAAACCAACCAAATCCTTCTTGGGTAAATTTAATGAGACACATGAAGAAAGGAATATAACTGTTAGGTAGCAGCAGAAGCTGAGAGAGAGAGAGAGAGAGAGAGAGAGAGAGAGAGAGAGAGAGAGAGAGAGAGAATGTTGAAAGCTCTATAGCAGTAGAAGCCAGGAATGAGCAGACTCCTTGATACAGAAAGGAGAAAAGAGAGTTCACTCATTGTTAAGGGAGTATAAAGAATTAGATATACAGCAAAATAAAAATGAAGTAGCTGAGACACCACAGATATTAGTAAGGCACAACTGGAGTCAAGCACAACAGATACCTACTCCTAAATGATGACTACTAGCAGGATGATCATTAGGTCACCAGAGTTACTGTCAGACTGCCTGAGCCACTGTTGTAATTGGAACATTCTAGTTTTGATGAGGCATGGCTGGGAAACCACTGTGATATTTCTTCCCCATGTTTCCTTAATCCTATTTCACCAAACAAAACAAAACAAAACAAAACCCTTAGCATGCCTCTGTTCCTTGCAAATAGAAAAAGCCTTTTCTATGATATTAAGCAACTACAAGAAAGCAAAAGATGGGGTGCACAGAGAACGTGGCAAGGAATGTGGTAAGAGCTACAAAGTGGCTGAGCCAGAGAAGAGAGAAGGTTAGTGTGGATGATCTCAAAAACTTGAAAGAGAAAGGGAGGAGCAGGGGCAGGTGGGAGCACACAGGGCAGAGACGGAGTGCCAACTCCATTCTATTTCTACTTTTTATTTTCTGGAGAATCATTACCATATATTACAGTTTCTTTTCAGCAGTAATATCTTATTGAGTCCTGGCCAAATCCTAAAATTTGGCTGAAATTCTCCTCCCCAGCAATAACAGGGAGGTCATGCTCAGCTTACCTCCCTTCCTCAAATCACCCTTGGACTAATCAAACTCAGACTTCCTTCTAGGCAGCAAATCTATTAATAACAATATTTCCACTTATTTGAAAGAATTCAGTTAAGCCAGCATTCATTAGGGCACTGTTTTCTTGTCTGATATAACTTAAATGGGCCCAAACTCTTCAGATTGGTCACTGAAAGAAACTACAACTCCAAGTTATATTTTTCTCTTTATTTTGGAGTTTTAAAATATGCAAAAGTATCAGTTTTAAAATTTCATTTATGGAATATAAGATTATGAGAATTATTTTCTCCCTTTTTATCAATCAAAAGCTTCTCCTAATTTAGAGTTACAAGGAACTACTTACCTATAGAAGTATCAATTTGTACTTACCTATAGAAGTACCAAGGCTGTTAGAACTATTTTCATTCATTGCATTATCTCATGTGAAGATGGAAAACTAAACATGGTTATGCTTTCTTTTCTTTTTGTTTAAACATGTGAATGAATTTAAGAATGAAAATGGTACTAATTCAAATCTAATTTGTTACTTTTAATCTTTATAATGGTATAACTATTATTATCTTTAATATCTGAATTCTAGCAATAATCTTCTGGAATAGTTTCTATACCTTAAATTCAATGCTTTTCTTGCTTTTTTTTGTTTGTTTTGGAAAGATTAGAGCTTGTTTCATTTAGGTATCTTTTTTGCTGTTTCTATGTTTTGACAATATGGAGTGGGCTGTAATTCACTTACATTTTGGCTACCTAACAGGCAATGATTTGTTAACATATCAAACTGACATTCTCCAGGCCTGGTCATCAGGATGGATACTACTGTGTAAAGGAAGAGATAAAATGAAACAAAACAGTAATCTTGGCTCAGATATGCATCTGTCACCAGGACAAGAAAGAGCTCAAATTGTACATTTAATATGTAACAGTACTGCCTTGAAAACAAGTTTTCAAAGACTTTTATAACCCCTCTCTTTCTTACCCTCTCATCACCTTAAGACATTTCAGTTACATTCCAAGATCTTATTTTCCATCACATTCATTAATAGAACTTAATAGTCTTGGGAATTCCAGACTGTCATTCTTTAGATCACTGGTCTATATGGAGTATTTGGTTTTATATTAGGTCTCAAACTGCCTGAAGAGAATCCTATAAGTTACCTTGGTACCACTTAAACTTTTTTTTCTTTAACAGTGATGTATAGAAAGGGAATTCCAGATGGTCTTTTGTAATTTAGTCATTCAAGGAGAAATGTATAGACAAACTTGCATTAAATTATATTGCTCGCCTAAGTAAAGGGAACTTCTCATTTAAATAATAGTTTGCTGATGTCAGCGAAATGGTGAAATACAAAGTCTCAGCCCTTGTTCTCCCACAGAAACACCAACTGAACAATACACAGACCAAAATACGTTTATGAGGAGACCAGAATACAGTTAGGAGGGTGCAGTACTCCAGATGAGCACAAAACCAAGAATGACTGCATTGAAATGGGCAAGAAGAGCAATTTCACTTTACTTGTCTCAGTCCCTCCCCTAAGTCAGAATAGCTCAGCATTGACAAAGATCACCTTGGCTTACAATTTCTTTCTCAGGGGAAAAGAGAGTGTAGAGCATGCTTCCAATGTATTGGCCTTTTGGTACATCGCCTAAAGGGCTGGTTTCTGTCTTGCTTCACATGGAGCACTATTGGAACAGGAATAGCTTGGACATTTGGGAGCAGTTAAAAACAAAGGAAAAGGGGTAGGTAGCTTACTGTGGTGTGCATTGCTCTGCAAGATACAAAAAAGGCACAGAACCCAAGGTTTCTCCCACAAAATAGAGGGAGAGGAGTGGAACGTGCCCCCCAAAATCTGGCCTCTCTGTCTCACTTCAGATGGAGCACTGATGGTACTGGCATACTTCAGTGGAGCCAGCTAAGAACAAAGAAAAATGGCCGGTGGATTGCTGTGCTCAGCATGGCTCCATGAGATCAGGCTCCTGAAAAAAGAAACAAGTAAATCCCTCTAATTAGGAATCCACTTGCACAAGTCCAGAGAAGACATATTCATAGAAAAGGTCTGAGAGGCTCCCAGAGTCTCTAGCCTAGCTTATTGGTTAAGCTCTTTCCCTGTTTAAACCAGTCCATAAAGACTGGGAGGGATGGCTGATTCCTCAAATGTGCAGACATCAGTGCAAAGCTATAAGGAACACAAAAAGTCAGGGAAACATTATACAATCAAAGGTATAAAATAAATCTCTGGTAAGCAAGCCTAAAGAAATAGAGATCTATGAATTGCCTAACAAAAAATTCAAAATAGTCATCTTAAGGAAGCTCATTCAGTTACAAGAGAACACATACAGACAACTAAACATTGGGGAAATGATGCAGCAACAAAACAAGACTATCAACAGACATAGAAACTATAAAAAACAACCAAACAGAAATTCTGGTTCAATGACTAAACTAAAAAATTCACTAGAGATAGAATGGGGCCAAAAGCTCATTTAAAGAAATAATGGAAGAAAACTTCCCAAATCTGGGGAGGGAAATTGATATCCAGATTTATAAAGCCCAAAGAACTCCAAATAAAAGAAATCCCAAAAAGTCTATACCAAAATACATTAAAATCAAATTGTCCAAAGTCAGAGAAAATTTTTAAAGCATTAAGCAAAAAGTGACTCATCAGGTACCAGGAATTCTCATAAGACTATACAAAAATCAGTTGTATTTCTATATACTAACAAAAACCATTCAAAAAGAAAATTAAGAAAGTAATCCTATTTACATAGTATTAAAAAGAAGAAAATACTTAGGAATAAATTAAACCAAGGAGGTGAAAGACTTATACACTGAAAACTACGTAACAATAATGAAAGAAATTTTAAAAAGCACAAATAAATGAAAAGACATTCATTGAAAGATTTAATATTATTAAAATGTCTACGCTACTCAGTACAATCTATAGATTCAATTCCATCTCTTTAAAGATCCCAATGGCATTTTTCAAAGAAATAGAAAATCCCATCCTAAAATTCATATGAACTCACAAAAGACTCTGAATATCCAAAGCAATCTTGAGAAAGAAGAGCAAAGCTGGATTCATCACACTTCCTGATTTCAAAATATATTACAAAGTCACAGTAATTGAAACAGGTACTGGCATAAAAACAGACATGTAGAACAAGGGAACAGAAAAGAGTGCCAGAAATAAACCCACGCATATATTGTCAACTGATTTTCGACTGGGGTGTCAAGAACACACAATGGGGAAAGGACAGTCTCTTCGACAAATGTTAGTGGGGAAATTAGACATGGACATGCAAAAGAATAAAATTGAACCCTTATCCCACATCACATATAAAAATCAACTCAAAATGGATTGCAGATTTAAATGTAAGACCTAAAACTACAAAACTCCTTGAAGAAAACAAAAGGAAAAAACTCCTGTCAGGTGTGGGGAACCCACAGCCTTAAGGTCTTCTGGATCCTTGAGTGCAGTCTTTTGACTGAATCCAAATTTAACACAACAAATCCTTCTGTTAAAAGGGGTGCAGCAGAGAAAGATGAAGCTTTTCTTGCCTCTTTTGGCACTTAAAAAAGAATAATCTTGAAATCAGAAGGCCGCAGGTTCCCCAACCTGGATGATTTCCTGGATATGACACCAAGAGCAAAAGCAACAGGAGTAAAAATCGATATGCAGGACTGCATCAAATGAAAATGCTTCTGCATAGCAAAAGAAATAATCGACGAAATGAAAAGGCAATTCATGGAATGGAAGGAAATATTTGCTAACCATATC
Organism: Indri indri; assembly: GCA_004363605.1. Taxonomy (NCBI): domain Eukaryota; kingdom Metazoa; phylum Chordata; class Mammalia; order Primates; family Indriidae; genus Indri; species Indri indri. The sequence continues at coordinate 17,118 of RJWJ010023999.1, forward strand.
TGATAGGGGGGTAATATCCAAAATGTATAAGGAACTCAATAGCAAAAAAAAAAAAAAGAAACAAAACAAACAAAAAGTTTTGAAAATGGGCAAAGGTTTTAAACAGACATTTCTCCAAAGAAGACATACAAATGGCCAATAGGTATATGAAAGAAAGCTCGACATCACTAATCATCAGGGAAATGCAAATCAAAACCACAAAGAGATATTACCTCACACCTGTTAGGATGTCTATTATTAAAAAAAAAAATAAGTGCTGTTGAAGATGCGGAGAAATTGGAACCCTTGTACAACTGTTGGTAGAAATATAAAATTATGCGGCCATCATGGAAAACAAAAAACCTCAAAAAATTACAAACGGAACTACCATATGATTCACCAATCTGCATTATTTACAATAGCTGCAATATGCAAGCAATCCAAATGTCCATCAGTGAATGAATGGATAAAGAAAATGTGGTATATACATACAGTAGAATATTATTCAGCCTTAAGAAAAGAAAGAAATCCTGCCATGTTGATAACATGGAGGAACCTGGAGGACATTATGCTAAGTGAAGAAAGCCATGCACAGGACAAATACTGCATGATCCACTTATAATGAGGTATCTAAAATAGTCAAACTCATAGAAACAGAGTAGAATGGTGGTTGCTAGTGTCTGGGGGGAGGGAAAAATGGGGAGTTGCTGTTCAACGGGTGTATAAGGTTTCATTCATGCAAGATGAATAAATTCTGAGATCTATTGTTCAGCATTGTGCCTATAGTTAACAATATTGTATTGTGCACTTAAAAATTTGCTAAGAGGGTAGATTTCATGTTAAATGTGCTTCCTACAACCAAAACATAAATGTAACAGAATTTTCAAAAAGGAAAAATAAATAACAGTTTGCTGTTTCTGAGGGGAAAAAAGTGACTGCCTGCTTGCACTGGGTTAGTAGGCACATATGTAGTATATCAGTTGGCAAGGCTAAATACTATGTGTAAATATATCACTAGCAGAGTAGAATCAAGCTCTGGGAATAATTTCCAGGCAATGCTTAGAATGGCCACAGGTAACATACCAGGAAATGGCTAGAAAGTGCTCCCATTGCTTGGATAATTTTACAAGCCATTTGCAATATATATACTGTTTACCTAACAGACAAGCTCTAGGTTGGGTTTGCCTTCCATTTCTTATAGCCTTCTAATTTTCTCTAGTACTAGAATCCAAAAAGAACCCAGAGAACACTGGTACAAAGAAAGGCATATTAAAACCAAATGTTACTCTTTTGGTCTAGAGTAACCTCAGAGGATAAAAACTATAGGAGCGCTGTAAGTTCCACAATTAACTCTCCAAAGCTATTTTTCAATAGTCGAAACTACTCATTTACTTAAGTTAAGGAGTATACAACATTATAATAGTTAAATAATAATTGCAAACGACACTGCCATTTCCATCAACGTTTTTGTTTTAAATTACTCAGGGCATCTTGTGTATTTTTTTTCTTTCTTTCATTCTTTTTTTAAAAAAAAGCACAAATTAGATGCAGTTTATTTTTCTTACAAAGAAATGCTGACCTCTATTCAGAGCCTGTTAATAGCATTATTTCTTCTTTTTTTTTTTTTCTTTCTATACACACAGAGGAAGGGAGAGGAGGGGTGTGGGGGAAGGGAGTGTTATAAAGACTTTTTTGTAGAAGTGTTTTTTTGCACCTTCAATTACCTCATGGCAGGTGCAATGATCACTTTGTGCTCTCTTGAGGACAAAAGTGGCAATTTGTACTTACAAATACATGACCGTATCAGTAAAAATGAGGCCATGCTGAAAATTTGCCCCGAGATGTTTAAAGGACACTGAGATTTGACTCAAATTTACACATAAGTCAATGCCAAATGACAAATTTCAAGCTTCACAAGTTCAGACATTGATCAGGGAATTGGAGCTTCAAAGCCACAAAGCTGAAAGCTTTTGGACCAAGGAATATTCAACAAAAGCTGTGTAAAAATATGTCAATGCAATTTGGTCACCTCAAGCAAAAAATCAGCAAGGCACAACAATGAAGAATTCTAATTTCATCTATTTTTTGGACTTCCCTGGAAAAGGGGAATCCAATCTCTGTCAAAAGTTGATAACTACACTTTCACAATGGACTTTCAGCCCATTTGAATAGGTATGAAATAATACCATTCATTTGTATCGCACTTAGTTTACAAATGGTTCCTATACATATTACAGCATTTCTTCTCACTTCAAGGCTGCAAAGTAGGACAAATATAATTACCCTCATTTTATAGATGAGGGCACTGAAAGGAGATTTGTCTGAAGTAACTGCTAGGAAGCAGTGGAATTAATAGATTACAAAAAAAAAAAATCTAGTGATATTATTCCAGGCTATGAAGACAAAGAATCTCCCAGTTCAGACAGGATAATATTTGATGAATTATCTTTGGGTGTGAGACAGGTGGTGTTGCTGGTCACACTGTAAATTGCCTTTGGTATTTACAGGATCCCATTGACATCCTAGGCATTTTCCCCCTCACTTACGAAGTTCAGTACTTAAATGCCTTTTAATTACATATTCACATATGAATAATGTGTATATCTAGTTGTCTGCATACAGTTGATATTATAATAAGAATATTCTACTCTATGCCAGTAAGCATGTGCTATTATTTTAGTCTAAGACAGTTTTGTTTCCCCACTGGGTAAGATGAAGTGATAGGTATGATTTTTAATCTTGTATACTTTTTGAGGCATGAAAAAATATTGTCTAGGTTAATATGAAATTGAAGTAGAATCTAACATTTACTTTACATACAGGTAATACAAACAACCCATAGAAAATAACCTACTTCTAAATCATAAAAGATAAACAATATCAATAATATTGACTATGTATTGCTATTATAATCACCAGCTACGGTGCTGTGTGTTTTATAGTCATTACCTTATTTAATCCTCAGAACAACCTTATGAGGTAAGCATCGTAACATACAATTTAGGGATGAGGAAACTGAGTTTTAGAAAGGCTGGAAGGCTGGATAATTTGCCCCAGTTCATACAACTAGTAATGGTGAAAAAATAGATCAGAATCCAGTTTATATGATTAAATACTGCCCTTTAACCATTATGTCTCTGGTCTTCAAACTACAGTGGTGTGCAGAAGAACAATCTGGGGCACTTGTTAAAATGTAGACTCCTGGGCACCATATACTGTAATTCGTCAGATCTGGGGTAGGGTCTGAGAATCTAAATTTTTAAAAATTTATGATTGACACACGAGAATTGTACATATTTATGGGGCACTGATGTTTTGATACATGTATACACTGTATAATGCATTTCAATAAGCTCCCCAGGTAATTCTCATGCTGATGATTTTTTCAACAGAATTTCAGAAGTAATGCCGTACATTCTACTGACATAGCTAACATCATTTTCTCCGTATTAATTTCATATGAGTCTTTTTAAAAACAAGTCATATATTTGGGGTTGTTTTTCTTTTTTTTTGAAGCTGATAAAGCTTACTGTCTCGGTGTAGTTGAGAAACTTACGAGAAGAACAGAAACTGCGATGTGATGTGACGTGAGGGCACTGATGTTCGCATAATAGCTGCATGTGTATGAAACAGGTCTGGTCTGATTCAATGAGGCCAAACCACAGGCTTTCTCTGTGGGTGTAAGTAGAGGCAGCTAGACAGGTAAGTAAGAGAAGAGAAAAAGGAGAAATGAAGGTAGAAGGGAGAGGGAAGAAAAGAGAGAAAGGGAGTAAAGTTAAAGGATTAAGCTACTTTGGAACATAAATAAGTACATTTCTCTCAAAAGACAAACAGGTTCTGATTAAAATTTGTGTTTTGACAGCCCTGTCTTTTATTTGGTTTGTTTAGGTCCTTAAATGGACTGACAGGGCACACAATTCAATTGGCAGTTGTGATTAAGAGGTCAGGCAGTGAATTCAGTACTTTAAAAAAATCTCTCCCTCTCTTTGGCCTCCTTCGACTCACACTTCAGTCTCCTAACTTATTCATATCAGCAGGAAGCAGTGGCTGAGCACCACCCTCCACTCACGAATCTAAGGACGAGCTTCATTATTACCTATTGCTTCAAGGAAATAAATTCAATGATGTTTAGATAATCCAGGCACATATATAGCTTTTCAGTCTCAATTATTGTTTTCTTTTTCTCCTTCTGAACTATTAATCTAGTATGAAAAGCTTAAAAATCAAAAGGCTTTTTAGAAAAGGAATCACTTTTGTCCCTATACAAAAGAACAGCAAAAAAGGTACTCCCAAGGACAGAGTCTGTTAAAAATCAGATTATTTCCACCATGCTCCCCTATTATTCACCTGTCAGTAAAATATGTCCTCTCATTGTCTCGGTTTGAATGCCTATTTTTATCTGACTGGAGCTATATGGTCATTTTTGTATTTATTACTAAATTCTTTAGGTTTCTTCCCCATTCTGCTCCCCCCACCCCAGAGCATGTTTTTCTGCTCTTAAAAACTGGGCCACATGCCTCTGAGGAGAAAGTAGTACATTATTTCATTCCCACCTTTTCTTCTTTTTTGGCATCTCTGAGGCTGCTATGCCCAGAAGTGCTTCCACTCAAGCTGGACCATCAAATCAATTATCACAGCAGTCTGCTTTCTAAATATGAATGGCAATGAATGACAACAGGCAAGGCAAACTTTCAGCTTTGATTTGTCATTGGGAATGTAAAGCTTTTTGTGTGTGTGTCCTCTCCTTCTTTTCTATCTCTCTCAGTTTCTCCCTGTCTCTCCCTCTCAATCTCTGTCTCTCATAGATGTTCAAGAGGGTCCAGCCAGTTGGCCAAATCCTGGCCCCCTGCTGTCTGCAGCTGCATTGTATCAAATCTTCAAATAAAAGCTTCACCTCTGTGAGTCAAAGTCACAAGAGAAAAATGGTACTGGGAGCCATTATTGTTATAAAATCTCTTCCTGCTAACCTCTGAGCCTGATTATTACTGCATCTGAAGAAACACAACGGTGTTGCATCCTTATTCATTTGGGCTGTTTAAAATTCTGGCCTGCTCCAGTATTTGAAGCTTCAATTGTCTTGCGCTTAATGTTGCTCATTTCATATCAAGTTCTTGGTTATGTGAAATACTTTAATTTTTAAAATGTTATTATATCCTGGTGGTTTAAAAAGATTGAGAAGGCCATAGAGAGAGAGAGACTGGTTTAAGCAAACCATAACTAGCTTTCATAATGCTGTATGTGGCCATTAATCCATCACTTTTGTGAGGATGTCTGCAATTTCTAATATACTATAAGGCTTTACGTTTCTTTTCTCAAGCTGAATGCAATCCTTTTCATTGGCCAATGATGCCATACTTTTACCAATCATATTTATAAACATTGCTTTGAAAAATGAGTTCAAAGCAGTAACATCACATGAAACTAGCAGGCAATAGAATAAATTTTGCCAACTACTGTTAACCAGAAATTCTGTGTCAGTCTTTTAGAATATAGATTGTCTTGATTTAGTCAGATAATGATAAGTTGCGTAAGGCTGTGCCTAGAATCAGTTTAACTGGCAAATTAAGTTGTCAGTTCTGTCATAATTAGTCCACCGTCATTGAAAAATACTCAACCACAGCCTACTTTATGACACACATACATTGCTCTTCATGTGGGTGGGGGAGGGAGTAGAGATACAAAAGAGTATGAATTATAATTCCTGTTCTCTAGAAACGATCTAATTGAGGAAATAATGACAAAGACTCTGTCCTTTGACCAAACTTGAGTCAGGCTCTTCTGTGCTCCTTTTTTGACCAGGCTTGGTCTTGGGCCCTGTCCTTGGCTCATCTAGTGCAGTTTCAGCAAGAATCCTGTAGGGTTAGTTTAGTGAAAATCCCCCACCCTTGATATCTGATCAAATTCCTTATCCCCCACCTTGGATATCTTATCACCTTGGCCTGCCTTTAGCAAGAATCTTGTCAAGTCAGTTTAGCCAGAATCCCCTTAGGCCTGATATCTCCTCTTAGTAATTTTCCAGCCACTGACCCCTACCCTGCTCCTTGGCTATAAATCTCCATGTGGTACTTGCTGTTTTTGGAGTTGAGTTGAATCTTACTACCCTACTGTAGTAAGGTAGGAGTTTTATACAACTCCATTGTACTAGTCCCTCTGAATGAAGTCTGCCTTACAGTCTTTAACAAGTGTCAGAATAATTTTTACTTTAATAAAAAGACACACAGATATAAAAACAAAACTAGAATAAAGGGTACTATTTGCTAAGTGTCAACAGAATTACACAGAAAGCATAAATTGTATAAATGTTGGAGGCAGAGTCATTCAAAATGGAGGGGTCAACAATGCTTTCATGAGGTGGATGAGCTCTGAGCTATGTGTGGTGAAAGCGTGGATGAGGTTTTCATAGGCAAAGAGTAAGAGTGAGGTTATTCCCAATGTGATAGTAAACAGCTTAAATTGATTTATTCATTGTTCCTTATTTGGAAAATTATTTTTGAGCTCAAAGTTCTCTAGCATCTAATTTTATAAATGGTTAACTAACAAAAGACACAAGAAACATGCATAAAGTAGAAAAAGGTAATCAATAAATGAATGATAACCCTAAGGAATGGTCTTTGTGTAGCCTACTCTTGGCTTGTACGTATGATATGCTGGGTCAAAGATGGCTCTGAAGGGACCAATAATACCTATAAAAAATATAATTCTAATTCAGTCGGATTAGAGATTTTACAAGATAGTTCCTGATCCCTTAAGAATTGTGAGTTGCTCCAAAGGAGATCTTAATGGTCTATTTCTATCTGGATTTATAAAGACATCCTAGGTGGAGAGTAGATATCCTGGAGTATTTACAATCTACGACTGCTCTAGTCCAGAGCTGTATCCCTTGGGGACTCTTCCTAGGCCAGTGTCCACATCTTCTGTATGTTTCCTAGGTCTGCTGTAACAAATTACCACAAACTGGGTAACTTACGACAACAGAAATGTTTTCTCTCACAGCTCTGGAGGCAAGAATTTTGAAATAATGTGCTGGCAGGGTTGGTTCTTTCTGGAGGCTCTAAGGTAAAATTTGTTCTATTCCTCTGTCCTAGCTTTCGCTGGTTGCCATCAATTCCTAGGATTCCTTGGCAGCTGCACCACTAAAATCTCTGCTTCCATAGTCACGTGACATTCGCCCTGTGTGTCTGTGTGTCCCTGTGTCTCACATGGCCTTATAAAGATACTAGTCTAGTCACTGGATTTAGGGCCCACCCAAATCCAGTATGGCTATATCTTAACTTGATTACATTTTCAAAGATGCTATTTTGTAGGGCCCTATTTTGCAAACAAGGTCCTATTCACAGATATGGGGTGGGGGCGGGTGTTAGGACTTCAACATACTTTTGGGGGTGACATAATTTAACCCATAACCCTCTCATGTGAATTATTAAAGTATTATTTCCCTAAATGGGATTACATAATCCCATATAATGATTTATTTTCCACAATTTTTTCTTTTGAAATCAGCAAGTTCATATAGCATCTATACCTAATAAATCACCTGACTTTCAACTAAAATGAAATGCTTAATTTCTAATTTCTAATCTAATTTAGTACATATTAGAGCTGTCTTCAAAATCTATTCTCTACTTCACATAGCAGGAGCAAGGTAGTGCACTCAAAGTTACATTAGGCCCTGTGGGGAGATAAAAAAATGATAAAAAAAAAAAATTGGCTTCTACTCTCATATAGTTTACAGCCTTGAGGTTTCGTAGCATAGAATGTTTGCAATGGAAGGGATCATAAAGATCATTTATTTTAAACCACTCATTTTATAGATGAGGCCTTTGAGGCCCAGAGAGGTTAACTAACTTGCCCAGGGCTCAAAAAGTTAATTGGGGAAATAGAACATGGAAGGGAAACAAATGAAGGGCACAATTTTAAAGAAATTCAGTTACTATTTCACTTTCATGTATGAGGTACACAGTGAATGTTGATGATGTACCATAGAGAGATTAGATCACAGTCTAGCAGTCAAGAGCAATTCTAGAGTAGATGCCAAGGCTCTTTCTCTTCTCCTTTGCCCTGATCTCTGAAGCCTCCAAGAAAGCAAAATGACTCCCTGACCTTTCTTTTCCTTGGTCATGGGGCTTAACTCAAGTTTCAGTTGCCCGGGGAAGTAACACCTCTATAGTAG
>RJWJ010024000.1:0-25252 GCA_004363605.1 Indri indri
CTCTCCCCCATTCTGGCATTTGGCATAAGGTGTTCCATTTTTTTTTTTTTTTTTTGATATGGGGTCTTACAATATTGCCCCGGCTGTCCTCGAGCTTCTGGGATCAAGTGATCCTCCTGCCTCAGCCTCCTGAATAGCTGTGACTATAGGCATGAACCACTGTGCTTGGCTTTCATTTTTTAAAACATACTTTTTTCCAATATTATATTATTGGTTCTATTTTTTTTTTTAAAAGAAAAAAGGGAGTAAGCAAAGCAGAGCAAGGACACTGTTCATATTTTACAGATTAAACTGAAGTTCAGGTTGACTAGGGAACTTTCTCCAGGTTATTGGCCTCGGAAGTATAGAGTGCAGCTTTCTGACCCTGTGGCCTGTGATGGGGGGAAGATGCTGAGGTCTAAAAGGGCACACAGGAGGTGTTACCGTAATCTGAGATTGCAGTCATATTTGCTTTTCAGATCAGTAGCAAGAACTGTTATGCCCTGGTGTATACATATCTTGTAGTCATGGTTTTCTTCAGTTTACACTCTTGGGTTAGAGCAGTCTCATTGGTATAAGGAAAGAAAATACAAGGACCACCGTGGGTCTGTGAACAGTCTCCTGGCCTTGCTCCAGTCTGCATAGGAGCATCGAGGGGAAGTGTTCATTTCATAAACCAAATTCTCGAGTATGTAACAATGAAATTCTCTAAGAGTGAGAAAGCCTCTTTCCCATTCCTATACTTTATAGCAGCACTTCTCAAACTGTATTCCACATGAGTAATACATGCTCTGTGAAAAGAAGTGTGCTTTGGTTAGTGATGTTTAGGAAAATCTGCGTGCTAACTTTCCCCCTTGGAGACTTACAGTGCACAGTAGCTCTGAGGAAGAGTTTGTTAAATTCTGTTTAACCTAGCATTTCCCAAGCTGATTTGAGCATAAAACTTTTTCTTTTCTTTCTTTCTTTTTTTGTAGAATGCCTAATCCCGTTTACTGTCCAAAGTGAAATGGCTGTTTCCAGGATATAGTCTGGAAAACTTTGACTTACTCCCATGTTGTTATTATTATTGGATAGATAAATTTATTGTCATGGTTTACATCTAAAAACAACATTACCATGACCAATCATTTAAACATTATTCTCTCCCTTGGTGTCTTCCCACTCCAAAGCTTTAAATTTGAATCTCCTTCATGTGAACGACTCCTAGATTTCAACGTTTTGCCCTCACTGCATTTTCCATGGCTTGTTGTACTTTTTTTTCACCCAGACATCCCATCAGCACCTTGGCGTGTTCAAAACTGAGTCTTCTCCTCCAACCCAGTCTGTTCTTCGCTCCTCCCCCATGTCTGTTAATTATGTCATTATCCCCAGTCACCCACGCTCAAATAGGCTGATGTCTTCTACTCTGCTCCTTTTCTTCCAGCCTGTCCTCATGCCCAGTTGGTCATATCGCTTGAAAGACTATCCCTTTCTCTCCATTCTTATTCTCACTGCCACCGACTCCCAACTGGGTTCCCAGTTGACATTCTCCCCCTTGTCCAGTCCATTTTAAGACTAGAGGAAGTCCTCACAGCTGGTTCTGGCCAGTTCCTTGCTCACATATTTTCACTGGGTCTCATGGTCTGCATGAAAAAGTTCAAATTCAGGGTCACATGTAAGTCCTCCCAAAGTTTGAGCCCACCCTAATTTTCTAATATTTTTCCCAATAATGCCTTTCATAAACTTATGGAGCTGCTTACTCAGAGTTACAGAATGTCTTGATGTTTTCTCTATACAATTTCTGTGTACCTTTGAGCCTACTATTCTCTTAGCTTTGAGTTTCCTTTATTTTTCCTATTTCTCGTCTCTACTCAGCAAATCCATCCATCCTTCCAATCCCTGTTCAGAGACCTCTGCCTGCATGAAGTTTTCCTCAGTCCTCTCAGCAGGAAATGAGTTGTCTCTCTGGTGCATCACAACACTTACCTTATTCTTTTTTAAATTCTAGCTGTTTCTACTGCTTTATGCTCACCTAAAGCTTATCTACATATTTGTGTCCTCTTCAGAGCCTAACCCAGGGCTTTTGCCTAGCAAGAATGAAAAAAAAAAGTCTGTTGAATATATATAAGTGGCTTTAAATGTTATTTTTATTTCTATATGTATAAAACATTCTACCACAAATAGGGTTAATGTATACAATATTCTTATGTTCTTTAATTATAGTTCTTCTAGAGTGAATAGGATTGATGAGCTTCAAATTTGTAGGTAGTCATAGAACAATTCATTATGAATTGAATTCCAAATGTTTCTTTTTATTTACTTTAGACATGAGTATGTTCAGTGTTTCCAAGTTTACCTCTCACACAGAGTAAGGAAACTGTGACCCAGGAGGCCTTCAGAACCTGTCCCTCTTCCCCAGCCTGTCCACCTGGTCGGTTTCATGGCAGAACTAGACTGTTCTCTCTCATGTTCATGTACTCGTCCCTGTGCATTTCCCAGAACCGAAATGATGGCTGGTGTTTATATTTCAAATAACTTCCTTGTGTGCATGTTAAGTAAGGAGAGAGATGTCAATACGGCTTTATTAAGTAGATTAGGGCCACCTGAAAACATTTGCCTGCAAACAAATGCCAATGTGGATAACCTAAGAACACTTGGGATTAATAGAGTTCCAAGCTGGTGCCTTTCACAGCTTCAACCTTCCACCTCTTCTCTTCTCTAATTAGCACTTTCAGAGCAGCTTCAGAAGTGTATCAAAATGTCTACTTATTGGGAATTAGATTTAAAGTCCTATATCAGGAGACACTGTGCAAAGATTACTCTTGTTTAGAATATGGGGTTAATAAGACAATTAACATAATAGTTTTAAGGAGAAGCCCTGTAATCTACCAGAGCAGTGCTTTTCAAACTGTTCTGTATGTGCTAATACAGATCTTGTTCAAAGTCAGAGTATGAGCAGGTCTGGGGTGTGTGGGAAGTTCTGCATTTCTAATCAACTCCCAGGTGATACTGATGCTGCTGGTCCATGGACCACACGAGGCAAAGACCTAGAGGAAGTTCCTGGGAGATGGTGATGGTGATGCTGTTCTCACCCAGGCTCTTCAGTTAGGCAAAATGGTTTACCTTTCAGGGCCTTGGTTTTCCTTGTCTGTAACATCAGAGAGTTGAATGAAATGAAATCTAAGAACTCTTCCCAGCTCTAACATTTTCTGATGCCGTAAGAGGCAGTAAGAGGAACGAGGAGACAGGCTGCAATTCCGAGCACATATTCATTCTCTTAATCTCAACCCAGCTTTTATATTTATTCAAAGTTTCTCTTAAATGTAGTATGAATGACAAACAGTAAATTTTCCATATTTCTGTTAGAGTGTGGACCTTCAAAAACTAAATATAAATCTTATGACTTAATAGAGAAGTTGCATATAAAATATACTTCCCCCTCCACTCTCATCTTTTATACGTGTTGTGTTGTTTTTATTTTATTAGGAAATACTCCATAGCTTGGGTGGGATTGGAAACCTTGCTCAGGTAAGATTCCTTTTGTGGTGGCTGATCTTGCCTTTTCATTTTGCACCATGCTCTGGGCAAGAATTAAATAGATGTGTGACAGAAGACGGCCTTTTTCTGTTATGCTGTGCCTGCCTCAGGGAGGAGCAGGAAGGTTGGTAAGTGTGAGCATGAGCCATGATACTCACAGAGCAGGGAGAGACCTGTGACATCTCGCTCTGGCTCATCAGGCTCACTTTACCCAGCCTGTTGAAATAAGAAAGTGCTAAAAAAAGGTCACACATCTTGATTTAATGATTATAAGAAATAGGTATTGGCTGGCAGGCCCATGTTCTCAGTATTGTACATACCATTTGGTGGGAGAAAATATTGATTATAAAGTTGAAAAATTTTTGACACACAAAAAGAATTATTGTGTTCACTAAAAGACTAACACATAAGTGACAAAGTAAGGAACAATCTTGACTTCATTTATTTTGCCGCTTTGCTAACTACTAGGGGAGGGTAAGCAGATGAATATATATGCTGAGCAACTCAAAGGCTTGCATTTATTAATACAATAAAACAAAATTTATGGCTATGTTATTGAATTGGAACAGCACAGTGTATGTACACAAAGAATGATTTTTATAATAAGCCTGAAGCCCTTCAAACTTACTATGAATTATTAATCAGAGATTAAGTTTATGGCAATTTAACATTAAATCTAATTTATTATATTCTTGTTCTTAGGATATTGATTTATGTTTACTTTTTGTTTTTAAGAATTTTTTGTAATTGGCTGGAGGTTGGCCTCATTTAATAAAATAATATTTCATAATATTATATTGTAAAGGATCTTCTTATTCACTTTAACTTCCATTATAATATCAGAAATTATGTATATTTCTCTGAGCCTATTTTTTAAAATTATTATATTCAATTATCCACAGTGGGAATTATCAGACTACCCCATACCCATTTTATTCTGACTATTTCTAACTGTGTGTGTGCTAGTTAGATATAATTTTGGATATTATAAAACAAGTCAATAAAATATATGTAATATGTCATAAAAATTCTAAAAAGCTAGAATTAAAATTCTAGGTACCATGTATTATATGTGTCACATATTTTGTATGTGTCTTATATTTGGATACGAAATTACACCAGAAACCTATTCAATTACAAGTCCTTTTTGAGACTCTTGAGAGTTTTTACACAGTCTTTAGTCAACTTCATGGTATGAAAGAAAAGGCAAAGAATTCAGAAACTCAACCACCTTTTGCATGTATATGAGTGCCCAGGAGCACTGAGGATTATTTGGTGAATCTGTTGTGCCACCTACAGCTCATTTTAAGAACTGCACAATCTTGTCCCTCACCTGCTTGTGTGCTTTTGGTGTTTTCCCTTCTGAATGGCTTGTTGGTTTGATCCTCCCTGCAGTACATGGAGATTGTGGCCAACGAGTACCTCGGCTATGGAGAAGAGCAGCACAGTGTGGACAAGCTGGTCAACATGACATGTAAGTGTTGTCACTGGGGACACAGCCAACTTTGTGGTCTCGCTAGAATAAGCAGTATGGTGTTTCCAGCAGGAAAAAAGGATACTTTGAATATTTATGAATGTTCCCATACACAGTCAGGGTGTGGTCCATGCCAATAGCTAGATGCAGTAGCAAAATGTACCCAGAAGGAAGATTTTTAGATTACAATTCTTAGTTTAAATAGCACAATTTGTTTAATGCAAGACAGGTTTCCATAAAAGCAAATTTTGGTAAAGATATTTTTGCCTCCTTTGATTTCTATTAAAATGCCGGCAACTATTCAATTTATATCTACAAAATTGGGTTAATAATAATACCAACCTCATAGAATCTGGAGTAATCACAGCATAAAACAACAACAACAAATCTCATCTGATGATGACAATGTGCACACATCGGTCTGTGAGTGTGAGACATTCTAGTCACTCAATCATCTCTTTTTGGAGGTTCTATCTAGTCCCACTTTCAGTCCCCTCCAGGTTTGATGAGCCACAGACTTCCTGCTGTTGTGGGATGCTAGCCCATTTCTTTGTGTGGATAGGCTGGCTCCCCACGTACGTTTGCAGAGCAGCCCACTGATTCTCAGGTACAGGGAGAGAAGAGTCTGTAGCAAGCCCTGGCAATGGAGAAGTCTGTTTGAGGACAACTATTTCCCACAGCCAAGGAAACCTGCAAAGTTCATCACATTCTCTGGCCCTCCCTCCTCTTTATAAGTTGAAATCTTTGTAGGGAGGATATTTGAAAAATAGGCCTCACTTTGAACTTGTAATGATGTTAAGGAACTTGTTCAGCTTTAAGTGGAAGAAGAGATTTGCCTTATTGTGTATTTCCATGATTCATTAATATAAAATAAGTACTATTTTAGCTTGAGGGGCATTCTTGGGGTAAAAAAATAACCCCGCCCATCTCCTTCCATTGCTTTTGTGTTGCCTGTGTTCCCTTTGCCCTTTCTCTGCTTGCGCATCAATAGTGTAGACCTGAGGTTCTATGAGTACTGCCCCCTTTAATCTCTGGATCCCTCATTGAGTTATTTCTTTCCTTTATAGATATTTTTCAAAAACTTGCTGCTATCAAAGACCAAAGAGAATGGGTCACCACAAGTGGAGCCCACAAGGTGAGTGGCCCCTGAAAGAGTTAATGCTTCCGCTGCATATGGCAACGGGTCACATAAGGAAGTTCAGAGCCACGTGTAATTATAACTCATAAACCTGCCAACCTGGCCTGAAATTGTGAATCTCTGCCAACTTTTTTATATTCTTTACCGGCCTAACAAGTTAATAGAGACACAGTAGATAAAAGTTTTCCGGAACTGTTTCTTTTTTCTTTTTTCCTATGTTGTTTAATACCAACTAAATTTATTGCTTAATTTAAATATTGTTTGAAAAGCCCTGACTATATATAAGCTGACTTTCATTGTGTGTTTATAAATAAATAAATATAAATAAACAAATAAAATGTATGTATGTACACATATAAACAAATTCCATATGGCACAGGGGTTATATTAGTTTAAAGCATATGTAATTGCCAATTGTCTGTAGGTCAAAAATTGTTGGGTATGGGCAATTTCATATGGTTCAACCTTGTGGTAAGATGGTATAGAATTATAAGTATATGGATCAAATATGCATTTTAAGATGGATGAATGCAGGTTTAATCAAAACAGACTAAATTTACATTTCTAGCAAAACTGTTTAGATTATAGCCATATAGAACTAAGATTCAATAATCTGTTGAGTTCTCATGTCTCAGGAAGCCACTTTCCAGTGTACATGGGAGCAAGATAGCCTGAAATGTGTTAACACATGCTGCTCTTGGTTTAGGGGATGATTCTAGGTGATATGCAGGTCAATATTTTTCATTTCAATAGCTGTCTAAGTCACTGATATTGTTGCTTAGGATTTAAAGACAATTTTTGAGTTAGCATTAAGGTGTTAAGCGGACATGACAAAAGTGTGAAAATGATGTTTGGGAAGCATTATGTTTGAAGACAGAGAAAGAAAAGAAAAAGTGAGAGAAGAAAAGGAGGAAAGGATCAGAGAAATAAAGATAATGATGGCCTTATTTAAAAAATGAAATCATGAAGGGGAAAAATCCACATAACAGAAACTGAAAAATGATTTGAGCAGTCATTGCAGAGCTTGCCATTCTGACCTGGAAAATTTTGAATGTGTGCTTTTTAGGGGGTTCTTAGTTCTGAAAATGTAGACAGAAGATAAGAGAATTTGCGTTAATGAGGATTCAGGGAAGGCAACCGACAAGATATGGAAGACCTCCAGCTAAGTCGTTACTTAGGATGATGATCAAGAGCATTGATGGTGCACTTTCAACATCAATTAGAAATCTGAGAGGCAAATGGAATACTCCATAGTGTTGACATATATTTTTTAGTTTGGAAAAAAATGAAAGTTTCAACATTTTGTTGAAAAATAGTGCCATAATTTGCAAAGTGCCTAGCACAATGTCTGCCTCAGAGTCAGTTCTCAATGGCTGGTTGCTACTGGTATTATAATTTATGTTATTAGTCTCCCCACTTCTCCCTGGGGAGGGATCAGAAGTGCCAGAGCAGAATGCTTGGGCATGTGGAAACAGAGGAAAGGGTGAGAGCCATGCTGGTCCTGCAGCTCGGTCCCTTTCACTTCCTCTCCTGGGCAAGGAAAGGGTACAAGGAGCTACTTACTCTCAAGAGTTCCAAAATAAGGAGGCGATGGACACCTGCTCTCTGTAAAGAACTGGATATTTTGAATGTTTAATAAAATTTCTTTTCGAGTTAAGCCTCTATATAGACTACAAAAAATAAAAAAAAATAAAAGAAATTACATAAAGCTTGACAGGGCATAACATTTTTCATTATTCTATAAGTAAAGCCATAACATAATAATTTGATTATATTGACAAAAAATAATGTTTATAAAGAAATACTTAATGCCATGGAAAAATTTTAGTGGAAAACACTAAGAAAAAAAACAAGAGCAGCTCTAAAATTGTATGTACGGTTTGCGCTTAATTGTATAGGCGCATACATTATAAAATACTGAGCAAAAAAAAAAAAGATTAAGCCTCTATGATCTTGACAAGGAAATATTATACCATTCAAGAAGCCGGTAGTACTTATATAATTTATAAAATAAATTTCATTTTACTTATATAACATTAAGTAAACTTTATTTTACTTCATTTTTCAGACATTAGTAAATTTACTTGGTGCCCGAGATACAAATGTTCTTTTAGGTTCCCTTCTGGCTCTGACCAGTTTAGCAGAAAGGTAAGTAAGTAGTGTATTTTAATATACTTTCCAGTTCTGCTACTATTACAATTTAGGTGGGAAGGATGCAAATAGATCAGTTACTTTGTCACCTACTCAGTAAAAATATTTTTGTGAAAAATAAGTGTGATATAACATTTATATGTTGAAGAGGATCCTGGAAAGAAAGCATCATTTTAAAATTTAAGTTTGAAATGCAAATCGCAAAATTTTAGTTTTTTTCCTGACGAGAAATATTTACCTAGTCTTCATCTCACCCTCAGTTACTTCTACTTTCAAAATTACCGTAATATTTCTTTGGCAGTTGCATCTTCCCGACCTTCTTAATTCATTCTTACCTGTGTATTTGTTAACATAAAACATTTTCAAACATTGTGGCCTTTAAAAAAGTTTTGAGAAAATTTGTCCTCCTATAGATGTGATTATTTTAATAAAAGAGCTTTAAATATTTCTTTATGCTAATACATGGATCATTGCCTTTTTTGTGGTAAACAGCATATGATTCCTTTTGTATTTTTGGTTTCTTCTGAGATAATATGAGAGTCAGGATATTAAATAAGTGGATGTAATAAATATGTGGATATTTTTAGTAGTTACTAATATTTTTCAATTTATAGTCCAGAATGTAGGGAGAAGATAAGTGAACTCAACATTGTAGAAAATCTGTTGATGATTTTACATGAATATGACTTGCTTTCCAAAAGGTAGGATTGCTAGCAGGGGGAAAAGACGATGTCTTTTATTTGATGCAAATACTTATTATTATTTCTATTTGTCATGTTATTTACATTGTAACTGTATACCATTAGTCAGGCTGGCATTATTTCTGTTTAAGTTTATAGAAAGAAACTAGAACAAAGAGGTGTATCATCTTATCTTTAGTCCTGCATTATTTCTAGATCTGGGTATAGAATGTAATTATATAAATCTTATGATAACATTGTTAATATTTTTGCTTATTGCATTTATTTACATCCTCCCTTTTTAGAAAAAGAAGCTCTGAGGTGACTCTATTGTTAGCAATTTCAGATTGTGCAATAAATGATTAGATTGCTAAAATCAATTGTGTTTAAGGCAAGTAAAACAAAGGTAGCTACTGACGTGTTTTGTGATCTTGATGTGTTTTGTGATCACCTGATATAATAACTCAAAATAGAATCTAGCGTAAAATGGATTCATTTTCACTTGAACTGAACATTGTTCTAAAGTATTACTATATCCAGATAGTTATTAGGTTGTGTTTAAATAGAGTTGTAATCATTTGATATTTACTTAAATAAGTCATAATTTTCTAAAGAAGTAAAATAGGTAATAGAAATCAAGCAATGAAGCCCTGACACTAAACTTATAAATTTTTTTTTGATTTGTCTTCAAAGCTGATTTACCCTTTTATAAGAGTTATTGTAAAAGAGTGTTGCATATAGACAAGAGTCTATGTACTTATAGACTTGGTTAGATGAACTCATTCACCCAACAAACAAGGTGCCAGACTCTGCACCAGGAGTTGCCAAAGATGACTAAGATACAAGTGTGTAGTTGGGGAGCAGACACAAATCACTGGTTTCGTTATAGCGCTGTAAGTGGTGCAGTAGAAAAATGTATGAGGCACTCTGGGAGCATAGATCAGACACCTCCCAAGTAGAGTGAGGGGTTGTGCCAGGTTTCCTGGAGGAAAGAGGAGATACCTAGGCAGAGGGAGAGAACAAGTGAAAACAGAAGGTGCTCTGACATGGAGGCATGAAATTGGGTGTGTTAGAGGAATGTGCGTCGTTGGGCACAATTGGAGCAAAGGAAGGAAAGTACCTGAGAATTAGAGCAGACAGTTAGTGATAAGTTAAAAATGTAGTGACTTTGATCAGTGCTTTCTATGTGCCAAGACCTGCTCTAAGCATTTTTGTGTTTTAACTCATTTGATCTACACAGTAACCCTATTATTTTCCATATTTTATAGATGAGACAATAAAACACCTTTATCCAGGTCATGATGGTCTCTGTGTGTACTAAATAAAGATGTGGGTTTTCTCATGAACATTACAGGGACTCACATAAAGATTTTAAGCATGATCAGGTTTATTTTTTTGTAAGATTGCTCTGATACCAGTGTGTGTGGGGGTGGATGGGGGTGGATGGGGGAGGAATATATCCACACATTGAGATCCACTTACAACAGAGAAGGGAATGTTTGGTGTAGAAAGCTTGTGAAGGTAACAAATACTGTTTACCAAAGAATATATGTTCTTAATGTCTGAGCAGAAAATTTGGGAGGGAGAGGAGCCATGAAAAATTGGTTCAGGGGAAAGGAGTTACAAAGTAGTACGGAAATGAGGATATTGAAAGGTAGGCGACAGAGCACAGTATCTTGAGCACAATCAAGGACCACAAGGATGGGAGGAGCAGTGGGCTTAGCTAGCTTCCAGACATTCGAGAGAATCAGTCCCAGCAGTTGCCCAAGAAATAGGGGACACTAAAGGTTCTTGACTGGCATTGGCAGGGTGTGGAAGGAGAAGGAAATATCTTGATGACTCTCAGTCTTCTGGCTTGGAGAATTGAAAAGATTATGGTGCCGTAAGTCAAGATGAGGGATATAAGAGAAAAAAAAAAAAGATTTGGGGATGAAGATAATGACTTTGAGTTTAGAGGTAGTGTGGTGAGTGCTTGTGGAACACACACATGACTAAAATTTCTGGAGGTTTGGAAAAATGCTTGGGCTGAGATAATGATGCCAGGATAGAGTGGGTGTTTGAAACCATAGGAAGGGATGGGAGAGGGTTTAGAGTGTGAGACTGGAGGACTAAGG
The DNA here is from genome assembly GCA_004363605.1 of Indri indri. NCBI lineage: Eukaryota > Metazoa > Chordata > Mammalia > Primates > Indriidae > Indri > Indri indri. The sequence continues at coordinate 11,053 of RJWJ010024000.1, forward strand.
ATGATTCTGTGAAACATTTATCATGATGTTTCATGGTTCAGCTGAACCTTATGTCTTTACCATCATTGTTATGCACTTTCCACTGGGTATATAGTAACCAAGAACTTTGCACTTAATTCTTCTGCATTGTAGTGTTTTGACATTTTCTATGAATGTCTTATTTTTTTGAACCACGTAGTAAGATTCTGAAGACTTGAATAAGGCTTTTCATATTTCTTTTGTCTTTAGCACAATGCAGAGCTCATTGTTTATAATTGATACCTACTTGCTGGTCAGTAGGTTTTTAACCAAACCAATGAGGATACAGTGAGGATATAACTTCAAACAGCGGTCAGCAAACTATGACCTATAGTCTAAATTTGGCTTGCTGCTTGTTTTTGTAAATAAAGATTTATTGTAACACTGGCATGCTCTTTTTTTTTTTTTTTTTGAAACAGAGTCTCATTCTATTGCCCTGGCTAGAGTGCAGTGGCATCATCATAGCTCACTGCAACTTCAGACTCCTGGGCTCAAGTGATCCTCCTGTCTCAGCCTCCCAAGCAGCTGGGACTACAGACCTGTGCCACCACACCAGGCTAATTTTTTCTATTTTTAGTAGACACAGGGTCTTGCTCTTGCCCAGGCTGGTCTTGAACTCCCGACCTCAAATGATCCTCTGGCCTTGGCCTCCCAGAGTGTTAGGATTACAGGTGTGAACCACCATGCCTGGCCACTCATTCATTTTTACATGTTACCTATGGCTACTTTCATGCTATCTCAGCATAGCTGAGTAGTTGTGACAGAGATCATATGGTTAGCAAAGCTGAAAACATTTGGCTTTGGTCTGGCACTTTACAGAAAACCTATGTTGACCCATGGCTTTGAAAATGTTAGAGTTATGTTCCATGCAGTGATGACAGCTTTAGTCTAAATATAAAGTCACTAACTGGCAACGCTGTGATTCTCACCCCTGCCCTCCCCATCCCTTTCAGACTCACTGCAGAGTTGCTGCGCCTACTTTGTGCTGAACCCCAGGTGAAAGAGCAGGTGAAGCTCTACGAGGGGATACCTATTCTCCTCAGTCTGCTCCACTCTGACCACTTAAAGCTACTCTGGAGTGTTGTCTGGATTCTGGTCCAGGTTTGTGAGGACCCTGAGACCAGTGTGGAAATTCGCATTTGGGGAGGCATCAAGCAGCTTCTTCACATTTTACGAGGGTGAGTTCAAGTGGGCTTTGGCCTACTTTCCCTCTCCATCGAAGTCTGGGCCTCTGACAAGATGGCATATTGAGTGTGTGCTCACCTCACTCCCTCCCGCTGTGTGTTCTTTGGCTGTTCATGTTTTCCAGAGCCATCTATACTTGTCGCAAGCATGCTTTATATCAATGTCAGGGTCGTTCATCTTTTAAATTCCTTGGGGACTCAAGGAATCATCAGCCTCCAGAACAATGCCAGGAAAGTAGAAGGCCATCAGTTTGCAAATGTAATGTAGGCTGAATGGAAATCCAATAACTTAAAGAAAACGTTTGTCTTGCCACCTTTTCCTTGAATCAGTATATATACTTTGTCATGCCAACAAGTACAATAATTGCTAATATTTTACTAAAATGTTTGTGTGTGTATACATGTTATCTATCTGTAAAAGGAAAGTCTAATTTAAAGGAACAGATGTATAATAATTATTTAAAATAAAAGATGATTTCATTAATCAAGTGGTTGCCATGTTACTGACCCTGGTCTAGTTGCTGTACTTTTCTTTCTAATCTTCATTGCAGTCCTGTGAGGAGAGTATTATTATTTCTTTTTTAAAAGTAGAATTCCAGTGACATTGTAAGCCATGAGCATGGGAAAGGAATAGTTTTTTAAACATAGTTTCCAATTGAAATTCTCTAGAAGTATGTCACTGTCTAACTTCTGTATTTTCTTAATTAAATATATTGAAGTAGTGAACAATAATATCTTTTGGTACCTTGCATAGGAAGATTCTATTACCTAATTTTATTATAAAGCATAATTCAGCCCTGTGGGTACTGAATCAAAGTTAAAAATGAATATGTATGCTTGAAAGGGATCATGTTTATGATCTGTAGTATATAAATAAAGATCATTATAATAAAGTCAAAGTGACTTATCAATTTTAATATATTATCAAATCAATATTATTGAGACTTTGTACTTGTTATGCTCCTAGGGATTTTACAGAACTATGTGTTACCAACTTCATTTTCTCTGAGGGAACATTCTAAAGGATAAGAACAGACTGTAGAGATATGAACAGTAGCTTTAATTATTTCTGTCATTACCTAAACAAAGGCAAAAAAATTTATAGACTGTTGATACAATCTACATGCTTTTATGACCATCATAAGAAAGTTTTGATTACTTTAAAGTATAAATTATAAACCTTTCATTAGTGCTGTGATATGATAAGCCAGCCCCTTGGTCAAAATAATTACAATTGCCAAAGGTTTTTTGGGGGCTTGTAGGATGACGATGGTGATGATAATGGTGGTTATTATTTATTATTGGTCAATCATACCTGGTACAATAGCTGTGGGCTGCCCTCTTAGAGAACAGCTATATAGTTAAGCAATACTTCAAAGATAAAACCTGCCTTTTTCTCAAACAGTTGAATCTAACATAAGGCACTACTTTCCCTCTTTTGCTTAAGTCATCACTATCCTTGATAGTAAAGAGTTCTTTCACGTGTAAAGAGTCATTTTCCAGTTTGTTTTTATGGTGCAATGTTAGAAAACTCTTCCCTGGGAAAATAATACATCAAGTCTTATTCTATGTTACATATGTCTTGGTGCTCTGGGAGAATTTATTGCCCCAGCTGGATAAACAATATCCTTTCAGAGCCTGTGCCTGTCTCCGGGCTGCCTGGAGCTGGCCCTGGGGGTGGAGGTTGCCGGGTTGCCGGTGGTTTGAGTATGAACAGGTGCTATTGTCAGGGCAGTTTCCAGGAAACCCGTTTGTGCCCATTCACTTGCAATCCCAAACTCCAAGACAGTTCTCCAAGGGCTACATACTCTTGATCAGGTGGAGAGATCTGTAAAATTTGAGTTCGAAGATAATTATGTTGACAGATAGGATCACCAATTACGGCTGTCCCTAGACCCAGCTCCATTACCTTTCCCAGTGTACTGAAGGAAGGACACTAGTGGACCCAGAAGATGTGAGAAGGAAGTCAGGGAGACTCCACCCACATGATATTTGGGCACATAGAAATCCAGATAGAGCTGCTACCAGAAAAAAATAAATAAATGAAAAAATATGGTAATCATAGAAAACAAAAGGAAACAAAGCAGACAAAAGACAGATGGAGGACCTATTGTGGAAGACAGTGCACTGAGTAAACAGAAAAACAAATGCTTTATTTTATCAAAGACATTAAGCAGAACATGAATTTATGAAAGGAGATTAAAGATGAAATGATAGGACAACAAAAAAGGGAAGGAGATTGCAGAGCTAGGAAAGAAAATGAGGACTGATAACACCCAGAGAACTGACAAACTCTCTAGAATGCCAGAGAAAAACAGGAAGTAGTAAAATGGAGGACAAGCTTGAAAAAATTAAGTATAATACAGAGGGAAAAGATGAAGGAATGAAAGCAATTAGAAACTCATAAAGATAAGGCCAACAGAAGACAGGGTTTCAACATGTGGGTAATTGAGATTCCTGAGGTAGAGAGTAAAACAGAGACAAAAAGGTTCAAAGAGAACTTTCCTAAAATAAAGGAAAACAGGAATTTCATGGAAAAAGAAAACTCAGAATAATTAAGACTGAGATGTATTCAAGTGAGTTGATTGCAGCAGAGTAGAGAGTTCAAAACTAGCGGTGGCCATGAGGAGCAGTGGGGAAAGGACCGGATTTTCAATAAATAGTCTGCGGTCAGTTCAGTGAACTTAAGAAGAAAAATGACTTCTACCTCACATGGCACACGATCAGTTCTAGGTGGATTGGAAAGTGAAACAATACAGACACTTCATGACCTGGGGAAGGCAATGATTTCTTAAACAGGTTATGGAAAGGACTGACCGTGAAGGAAAATTGATGAATGGTCTGTGCATTAACTTTTCTTTTTCAGAGACAGAAATTTTGTTTCTGATCGTTCCTCCATCGGAAGCCTGTCGAGTGCAAATGCTGCAGGCCGAATCCAGCAGCTTCATTTATCAGAAGATTTAAGCCCTCAGGAAATACAAGAAAATACTTTCTCTCTTCAAGCAGGTATTTATGTTACATTATTGTTTTTAATTGTTTGATATTGTATAATTTATGATGTTGCATTATTATTCCCTCTTATAAAGTTAACATGGTAGTGTTAATTAGGCACAATTTGTAAGTTTACAAAAATGTAAAGTTAAATGCACATGGGTGCCACACATTTCTTGGTACTAGTGTTGGATTTGCAGATTAATGATATGACAAACTTTGCTCTCTTTTATGTTCTGAATTCACTGAGAAGTAAACACAGAAGTCAGAGATAAAGAGACAAAATAAATATTAGTTTTATTATTGGTGACGTTAGATTTGAGAATGCAGCTTGATCTGTGTCCAGAATCATGCTTTCTAGAACTTTCTCAATCTCAGGGTGCCCTACTTAAGGGGAGTTCTGCAGTGCACACACTCATCTCACCAGGTGTGAGGCAGGGCCTTCCTCCTCCTTTGAGAGCTCCAAAGAGAAGGCAGCAGCAGATGTTGCCCAGTGTGGGATTTTCACAGGAAAGCAGGAGTCACGATGCATGAATACACTTTTTGGCCAGGCCACCTGGAGCAGTCATGCACAGGGGCACCAGGCCTTTGGGACAAGTGGAGCTACAGTGCAGTCTGAGTGCTGCCAGGCCAAGCTGGGTGCTCCGGAGCAGTCCCCAGGAAGGGAGCCCAAAGATAGGGTGTGGGCCAGCAGCGGGCAGGGAAATCGTAAAGGGAAGAGCAGACTGGTAGGGAGAGAGGATGCAGGAGTGGGGGTAGGAGAAGGCAGGCCTTCTTTGCTCCCTGCTATTTCCTCCTGGAGAATCAGGAAGATATTTCTTCACAAACTATGAAGACAGGAAAATGGAATCCCCTCATCTAATTGCCATTTCTGCTAACTCTAAAAGGCCTCGCTCTTAATATAAGGGCTCATGCTGGGGGTTTACTGTTTGAAGCCTCCCCAGGAAGTCTAATCCAGTGGAATCTCAGAGCTCTGAGTATTTCTAGGACCTTCTCAAAGAGAGGGTGAGATCGATGGTGATAGAAGGCAGAAGAGTGGTCACCTACAGGTGGGATTACAGGGGAGTTAATCCCTATAATTAGGAAGAGGCACAGGGGAGTCTTGGGAGACTGGAAATAGCCTATGTATTCACCTGGGGGAGTGGATAAAGGGTATATAGATACGTAATATCTCATCGAGCTGTACACTTAAGATGTTTGTTTTACATAGCTTATTTAATATCTAAATAAAAATGGAAAAAAATATTAAAAACCCAAGGGGTTAAGAGTAGGGTCTGAGTTTTGACTCCACCCTCACTGTTGGCCATATGGCCTTGGGCAAGTTCTTTAACCTGACCAAGCTTCAGTTTTGCTCATGTAAAATGGTGATGATAATCCTGGTATCAGTGACAGAAGGTTATTATGAGAATTACATGAGGATATGTATGAAGTCTTTAGCACAGAGCTGGACCAACAAGCGAGGCAAGGCTCAATAAAAGGGCATCATCCTTTAGGGGTGCTCTGTGCTGCAGAGTCTGGTGTACCTCTGGGAGACCAAGCATCTCAGTGCATGATGCCACCCAAGGCTGCCACGATGGCCGAGAGGAGGCAGGAGTGGTACTGCTCAGGACTTGGGATTTAATGTCTGGCAGATGGGGTCTGGACTCCTGGCCCCTTCCACCTACTGGTTGTGTGGCCTGGTCTATTAACCTCTCTGAACCTGTTTTCTCATCAGTAAATCTGGTAATCATAGTACATACTCTGAGTAGAAGGATTAATTTGGATATTATATTTAAAGCATTCATTCATTTATCAACTGTAGTAATGTATTTATTGAGCACATGCTAAGTGCCAGGCATATGTCAGACACAGGAGATTGCAATGAACCAGACAGATGCAGTCCCCGCCTCCTGGTACACGGTAGCTGCTTAATAAATGGCTGCTGTGGGATGTACATGCACATGAATTCCATGGAAGAGAGGGTTAGAAGCCATTAAAAGTCAGCTTCCCTTCTTTCAGAGCTGGGCCAGAAGGAAAATTAGTGCTTCTTGGGTAGTGACTTTGCTAATAAAATCCCCTGTGGAGTAAGAGTATTTATGTGGAAGTGTATTTATAGTGATGAGGTACATTATGCGTTTGATTGTTTTTATTCCAGCCTGCTGTGCTGCCCTCACTGAACTGGTGCTCAACGACACCAACGCCCACCAGGTGGTACAGGTGAGAGCACCCTTCTCCGAGGCCAGGCCTCCAGAACCATACGATGATGACCTCATGGTGCAGAACATAGGTGTAGGGTCTCTTCACATGATGTTTACATATTTAACTGATAGAATTCCACTTTATACTCTCGTCTTGCCTTCTTTAATTCACTTAGCTTAAAAAGGACTGACATGTGGTTAATTGGCGTTGATGTTTCTTTCCTACATTATGTGCAGACCTTTTCATTTTCTTATCTTTTTAAGAAAGTTATTCTGAATTGCTTTAATTCTGGGCATATAGAGCATATATGAGTTAAGGACAGCAGACATTTTAACTAATAATGCTACATCAAGGGGTTATTCAGTTAGAGTGATTGAGACACACCAAACAAAATATTTATTGCCAAGAAACCGATTTCACAAAGTATAATCCACTAATTAATCTACTGTATATACAGCTCTATATTTGTGTGTGTATATATACACACATAAATATAAATAAATAAATATGTAAACACACACGTATGTGTACAGCCCTTGTGTGGATTTCTATTGCAAAAGTTACCTCCTAACTGGCTTTTATAAAGGGAACTTGTGGGGGGATTAATACGCTACATCTAACTTTAACTTCAAAATGCATAAGAGTTAGTAAGGGATCAGATCATCAATGATTAATGTCCCTAAGGAAACTCAGCAAATCAGGCAGTAGTGGGGGAAGCAGGGTATTTGGAGTTGGCCAGATTGGGGTTCAATTCCTGGCACTATGACCTGCTGGTTTGGATTATGAAAAAATGACTTAAACTCTCTAAATTTTGGTTTTCTCAGGGAAATTATAAACTAATTCGCAGCATAGCTGGAAAGATTAGATGCAGTAAGGCAAATAAAGCTCTTCATAGTTATAATATGAATGCCCCCACACAGCAGAGATCAGTAAATTGTATATTTAATAGATAATAGAAAAGTAACAATAAAGTAATACTTTTTATTCATTCCTCCATGTATATATTTGTATTAGAAAAAATCTAGAAAGATGTTAACTGTGTTTTCACAGATAACTTTCATTTTCTTTTTAAATCTATTATTGTTGTTTCTTCTATTTTTTTCTTTAAAAAAATTTTTTATAATGATTGATCTGTATGTATTCCTAATTACCAAAACTGTAAAGGAGAAATTATATTTCATAGTCAGTGTTGTTTAAAATGTAAGGAATAAAGATATTTGGATCCCTTTACTCTGTCCCTTTTTAATCCTCCATTCTTTGTTTTTAAAATATTTTAATCACTTTAAATTTATATACTTTATTATATCTTGACTATTTACAGACAGTGGAAATTATAAGATCGTGGTGGTAGTCTTTGGTGTTTAAAAGTATTACATTGACATTTTAAGTATTGTCTTGTAATATTTACTTTAAGTTCCAAAATTATGCTAACATTTCTTCTTTAATGTTAGTTTTTCAGTTGTTTAGTTGCTTCTTTATGCTTATGCATCACTATGGCATTGCCACCGGTAACACGGCCCCTTTATTCTTCCAGGAAAATGGTGTATACACAATAGCAAAATTAATTTTACCAAATAAACAAAAGAATGCAGCAAAAACTAATCTATTACAGGTAATAAACGTGTCTGTTATTCTTCAATGTCAAGTTATTGGAATCTAGGGAAATTTGGTAAAACGACCTATGCTTCTTAGAATTTTTGGATTAGTGCTGGTCCAAGTGCTGGCTGCGAGGGAAAATATCCGACCAGGAGACTGGCATGGAATCGAATGACATTAAAACAATGTAAAAGACAATGGTGGTTTGTCTATGTGAAAGAATTAGGGGATTTTATTTACATGTTTCTTTGCTTAGCAATAAATTCTATTTTTTTAAAAAAATGTGCATTGCTTATGTATCAGAATATAACAACAGAGGAAAATTACTTGCCGTCTTTAAACATGGACCACAGTCACTAATGTGTCACCTTTAAAGAGGAAAACTTGTAAAACAGATTTCGACGGATAAGAAGGGACTTGCCAAGTGGATAAGGAGATACTGGGCGGGGCACCAGTGGCCTCTGCTGCAGGGTGGAAGGGCCTTCCACACGCAGTGAACATCGCATGCAAAGTGTGGGAGCTCGGGAGCTTGGAGGGTGCTTGGGGAAGGGTGGGCTGCTCCGTGGGGCCGGGGTGTGTGGTTGGGAGAGGGAGTGCCCCAGAAGATGACACCTCAAAGTTAAGGAGGGGGCACATTTATGCAGGGTTCTGTGGACTTTTTTGAGGCATGAAACACTCTGGGGAGGTGGGGAAGTGTCCTGCATGACAAAAATCAGATTTAAAGTAAGCCTTTGCAGTAGTTGCAGCTCATCTTTTTCTCTTTTTAAAAAGTCACTTAGAAAAGAAGTAAGAAACAACCTTTGTCTCCAGTTTGATTTAGGAGCTATCATCCAGAATGATGGCCAAACCTAGCAGACTTTTTGGAGGTGCTGGCAGGCAGGGGATTTTGGAAAACCACCAACGAGAACATACGATCATGGGACTTGATTTCTTTAGTGCGCCACAGATATATGACACTGTGCTGGAAAACATATAAAGTCAAGTCCATTCTGCAGATGCATTTCATTAAGCCAGTGGAAGGTTTTTAAAATTTCCAGTAGGAACGGCTTTTGAGGAGCATGCATGTTCTCCCTTTCTCACAATCTCTGCTGCTCTCACAGAGTTCCTTCATGACCTTTTTGTTATCCGCCAGGCCTCTCTGGGCAGTTTTGTTTGTGGCCCTTCTGTATTCAGATCACCAATTTTATGAAATGATCCCAGATTAGACTGAGCAGACCCTGCTTGCTCCCATGGTGGCATATTGCACAGGTACAACTGCAGGCTGGGGCTCTCTTTTTTTCTCAGCACTGCAGAATGTCAGATGTTTATTTTTCTTAGTTGAAGCCTCACAGGCCTCTTTCTGAGTGTTCTAGGGAGTTGCTGTCGATTGTTCTATTTGGGGAACGCTTAAGACTCTTTACTCAAGAGACCAATCTGTCAAGTTTGAGTCCAGTGTGCCTGTGGCTATTTTTATATGTCATCATTTCTAGTGTTTATTTTCTCACAGAAACCATATAAATATTGAGGCATACATAGCAGGCTAGAAACAAAATAAACCTTGAGCTTCTGGAAATCTTTGGACGTTTGGTTTTCTCAGTATAGGAATTTTATTTTTTGTAACTTTCTAGAAAGAAATTAATGACAAGTACTGAGTGAAACTAGGCCAAGATCCCTAACAAGTGTTTCTACAACGTAAACACTTTTAAAATACAAGAACTACCCCAGGTGTTGGTGTTTTTTGTTTTTAGTCATAAGCTTTGGCTCCAACTTGGGCCAGCCACTCACAATAAAGCCGCTTTAATGTTTACTTTGTGACAATTCTGTCTTGAAAATGGTTTAATTTGTTGAGCTACCGTTTAAGAATCACATATTCTTTTATTTTACAGTGTTATGCATTCAGAGCTTTGAGATTTCTCTTTAGTATGGAAAGAAACAGACCACTCTTTAAAAGGTATGAGCTTAGAAAAATGTAAGTGATCATTAGATTTAAGAGATCATTAGATTGGACTGTTTTCACATACTTGATTTAGATGGAGCAGTAAGAGGATGAATCACTGTGCAAATTGTGTGTCTTCAGATTTCTTAGATTTCACAGATATAACTGAGCTACTGTAGCAATATCTTAATACTGAAAATTAAGACAATGGTGACAAAAGAGCGTAAATCACTATATCAGTACAACTCCTCTTAATTACATGTGACTACTCTGGTTTTGTTTTGTTTTTTTTTTTTTTTTTTGCAATTAAAGATAGTAACATCTTAAGTGATGACATCATGTGACATGTGCTTATTTTTGTCCATTAAGAAATTTGAAAGTTGATCTGGTAATTTCCCCTTAATCAACAGGAAAACAAACTATTTGTCTGGATCTCCTTGATAGGATAGGAGGTCATTTGAAGGGGAGAAGCCTGGATGTCCAGGGGTCCAGAGCCTGTGCTGTCGATTGAGCCTGACTGAAAAGTCACCATCTTGGGAAGCAAACACTAGTTACCTAAGTGGGGGTCTGTGCACCATTTAGTTGGATGGGTTAGCCAAAATCACAGGCACAAGTGCTTATTAAAATTTTTTGGTAGGGCAGAATAGAAATGAATTCCTGAGTTAATACAGTGTTTTTTTTTTTTTGTTCAGAAAGCATGGATTTTTGGTCTTTTGGCTAAGATCAAGTACAGAAAACATGGACCATTTTCTGTTGTTACTTTATTTCCATGGGACACTTAAATTTAGGGGAAAAGGAAGTAAAATTAGTTATGATGCATTGTAACCTTCATTTCAAGGGTCTAAACCATCCATTTTAGTGAGCTTAAATATTTTAATAAGCCATTGAAACCAGTACCTTGGAAATGATGCCTAAATCTCTCCATTTGGTTTATTTTTCATTTACTCGTATTTTTTTTCCATAAAACATTTAAAATTCAGTTAGTATTTGCCTTTTAGGGTTAATATGAAGACTGAATCATATGACATTTATGAAAGTGCTCTGTACTCAATAAACATCCAATAAACATTCCTTCCTAATATTTTTAATACCTACCCTACTTCCCCAAACATCTTACAAATAAAGTCTTTGTAACATCTGTATCATATCTATTTTTTATTGTGGTAAAAAAATATGTAACATGAGATCTAGTATACCTTTTTAAAAATTTAAGTGTACAACACAGTATTATTAACTAAACACTGTGCTATACTGTAAATCTTTAGAAGTTTCCCTTCCATTTGCTTTTTCTTACCCCTCAAGACCTGTAGCTATAGTGTATTTTTGCAAGATAAATTGGGGAATGTTATTCCCCGCACTTTATTGGCAAGCTAAGCAAGTTATGTTTGTTTCATGTAATTAATCTGTGAGTTACATCCAACATCCAAAAGGGGAGTAACGCTAACAACTTCCAAGTTCTATGTTAAGTGTGTGTGTTTTTCCCATAGACTTTTCCCCACGGACTTGTTTGAGATCTTCATTGACATAGGACATTATGTTCGTGATATCAGTGCTTATGAAGAGTTGGTATCACAGTTGAATTTATTAGTGGTGAGTCCTTGGTTTTAGATATTTTGTCAGGCTACTATGTGGTCAGGATAGAATTCATCACGGCAACCCATTTCCTTTATATTTTTTGGTTAGGAGGATGAACTGAAGCAAATTGCTGAAAATATTGAAAGCATTAATCAGAACAAAGCTCCTTCGAAATATATAGGCAACTATGCAATTTTGGATCATCTTGGAAGTGGAGCTTTTGGCTGTGTTTACAAGGTGACTTTGCCCTTGGGGAGCAACATTTCTAATATTCGCAAACAAACCAGACGTCACACTTGCACATCCATGCTCAGTTGAATTGGAACTTTTGTCATTGAAAAATTGTGAACAAATAGATATAAAAATTAGAATGATCGTTTTTGTTCAACAGATAGAAATAGTTGTACTGATGTTGTCTTAGCTTTCAGCTCTAGAAATTGGCCACTGATTTTTTTAAGATAAAAGGTGTCATTAATCTCTCACAAAAAATAGTCAAAATAGCTTGCCCCAATACATGATACAATCTCTAAATTCACAACAGTGTTTCTGTATTTAGCAAGTGAAATCCTACTGAATATTGCAGACTGACCCAGGAGATACCAGAATTTTGAGCTCAGCTTATGTAAAAGCAGCTAGAATTTTAAATGCTCTATGACTTATTTAGATGACAGTTAATCATGTGACCTTATTAATCTATCTCTTTCTTCCTCTTTCTACTTTCACCCCATTCCTTTTGTGTGTGTGTGTGTGTGTGTGGTTTTCCTTATTTTAGGTTAGAAAGCGTAGTGGTCAAAATCTTTTAGCAATGAAAGAGGTCAATTTGCATAACCCAGCATTTGGAAAGGACAAAAAAGACCGAGACAGCAGTGTGAAGAACATTGTTTCTGAATTAACAATAATTAAAGAACAGGTAAATAATTTTCTTGTTTCTGGATATGTTTTCCTTAAATAAATGTCATCAAAAGACAATAAAGTTCTTGCACTATCCTTGTCCATGCTATTTATGAACTAATTTGTGTGAAATCATTGACATTGAGGCAGTGATATTTTCATTGGCTTTTTTAAGGCTTGATATTGAAACATAAAAACATTTTTTGGGTTTATATCAGGGTCATGGCTGCAAAGCAGTTGGGTTTATGGCACACAGTGCATCATACATGAGAAATCCTTTTCACTGTGAGCATATCTATTCCTTTCTCATGATATTTTAGCATATTTGGTTACTTAGTTACATACGTAGAAATATGACTAAGAGTTTCCTGACTTTTGTCAAGTGAAACCAAGCTGTTAGCATTCCTCAAATATGGCTTATTAAATCTAAACTGTGGATTTTCAATATGGGTTATTATTTATTGGCATGAGCAGAATATTCTGACATAATGTAACAGCTCAATTAGTTATCATTATGAAAGTTTGTTTGGGGAGAAAGAATAAACATTTCAAAAGAGAAATGGGATTTCTTTGCGTGATCCAAGAACACATTGGTTTCTTTTACAGCCTTCCTTATTTGTACATTCATTACGAATACTGTTCATTTATAACTCCTGTGGAGAGCTATCAGCTTCTCTGCTCTTTGTTCGCTGCTAGTCAAATTTGCAAAGCATCTGTGCTGGGGCATAAAAAATATCATAAATATGATCTTTATTCATCAAAAGCTATAGTTCTACTCCAACTTGTAAATTATAATAAATATTATCATTAATAGCTTATTTTACAGTTGACTTTTACTTGCTAATAGATTAAATTTTAAAAAGTTAGTTAGCATTTGTTCATGTTTAGGATAATTTGGCCTCCTACACTGTGCTGTTTCATTCTTGCACAAGGCTAGAACATGCCTTTTGACCTAAGCCAGTCCCATATCTTCATCTGGACCCAAATCTGGATTATAGTCCTTGCCAGCAAGTTAGGTTCAGGATATGGTTTTGATTGTTTACATGGTCCCATATTGTTTAAAATCTGCTAGCCGCTATCTAGTTGATGAGGTAGATTACTTGTTTTAGCACATTTCCTAAGAAAAGAAAGTGTCAGGGTGGGGCCAGATAAGAGGCATCTACTTGGACTTTGAGGTAACGCACAGTGTACAATTGCCAATTAAATTTCTCATCAAACCAATGGGAGGGATAATAACATTGAGCCCCAAAAGGAGGAGGTCATGGTAGAAGAAGCAACAGAAATGGGCTAGAATGGGAGAGTGTATTTGTTAAGATTGAGACTAACCTGCAGTAACAAAGAGGCTCCAAAATATAGGAGCTTAAAAAAGAAGCCTCACAGGGTTATTTCTCTTTCTTGTAACAATCCAAAGTGAGTCAACCAGCTTGGTAGTGTTCTCTGTTGTATGCAATCATTTGGGAGCACCCTTTTTTTTTTTTTTTTCTCTTGCTCTGCTACCTCCTAGGGCATCTGAGTGGTTGAAACTGCCATAGGCACATTCCATCCCAAGTGGGAGGAGCATTGAGGGCCACTCCCAATGTTCAGGGCTCAGACACAGGAGTGCACATGTTTCCCTCACTCTCCATGGGTGAGAACTAAGTTATAGCCCCACCCCCGGCTGCCAGAGAGACTGAGAGATGTGCTCTCTAACTAGGAAGCTGTGTCCAGCTACTCTATTGCAGGGGAAGAGTGGGACAGTAGGATTTTGGTGGACAGGTAGCAGTCTCCTTCCGAAAAGTCTCACAGAAAACCCCCAAAAAGATGCAAGCCATTTGTAGATGTGATGGTGACTCTTCTGAGATAAGACAAACTC
>RJWJ010024001.1:0-25268 GCA_004363605.1 Indri indri
TTTTTGTGTACATTAACCCATGTACTTCCTTCCCTTTTCTGGAATCTTTTATACTTCCATTCTTATGATTTTTTTAAAAGTTGCTTTTAGACACTCTTTGGAATAAAAGTATTTTTAATACATAAACTTACAGCAAAGTGATTTTTACAAAATTAAGTTTTGAGATTTAAATTCTATGTATTATTTTTGTAATATGCAAACACCACCATAAAAGATAAAAAGAGAAAGAGAGGAAGTGAACAAAGCAGGGATCTCCAAGCAGGGCTTAGAAAATATAAATTACTGAGATCAAATAATCTTTTCATACATATACTTAATTATAATAATATTCATATTTATAGTGATTCTTCCAATTAACTAAAAGAAAAGTTCAGGACATATAAAAATTCTAAAAAGCTCTAAATGAAATCTTCCATGACCTGTTGAGTCTTGTTTCAGTCTGTAAACTCTCCAGCTGGTGGTCCTTCTGGTCCTCATCACTATCTAATTCAACTCTTACTGCAGTTTGATATAAGCCTTAAATTAAATCTCCTTCATGTTGCCACCCTGAACCCAAAAGAAATAATGCCAATAGGACTCACTACTCAAAAAGGCCTGGTTTAGAAGATTTTAACCCTTCCCTACCCAGATGCCGCTCTTATTGGTACTTCCTGGAGCTTGTTGTGCTCCCAGAACAAGCTCTTGTTTCCCCTCTCCTGGAATAATATCCAAGTCATTTCTGAATGACCCAGTCTGCATTGAAAATTCTTATTATCTCTAACCTGCAGCACCCAAAACTGGACATCATCTTTCTCCCCTGAATAAGGTTATCTTTGCTACTAGATAGCAAATAAAACTTGACTGGATTTACCATGTCCAATTGCAAAATGCTTTCTATCAGTGATCCCTGTCACCCCCATGTGAGCTTTTTTACTCCTCATTTATCATCTTACCACCCTCTTTTTTCCCACCCTAAATTCACTTTCTTTTTTTTTTTTTTATTTTAAAATATTATGGGTGTACAAATGTTTTTGGTTACATGGATCACTTTTGTTATGCTTGAGTCAGGGTTATAAGTGCGCCCATCACCCAGATAGTGTTCATTGTACCTGTTAGGTAGGTTTTCACTCATCCCCCCACCCACCGCTTGATTTCCACTGAGTTTTACTTCCCTCTGTGCACATGTGTGCTCATCAGTTAGTTCCAATTTAATAGCAAGTATATGCGGTATTTGTTTTTCCATTCTTTAGATACTTCACTTAGGAGAATGATCTCCAGTTCCATTCCATTAAATCATCCTTCTTCATGGCTGAGTAGTATTCCACAGTGTGTGTGTGTGTGTGTGTGTGTGTGTGTGTGTGTGTGTGTGACATTTTGTTAATCCACTCATGACTTGATGGGCATTTAGGTTAATTCCACATCTTTGCAATTGTAAATTGTGCTGCAATAAACATTCAAGTGCAGGTGTCTTTTTGATAAAATGACTTATTTTCCTTTGGGTAAATACCCAGTAATATCCAGTAGTGGGATTGCTGGATCGAATGGTAGGTGACTTATTTGGAGTTTACTGAGACATATCCTTTGTTTGTATAATAAATACCAAAGTTCTATTACATGGACTAGTTCAATAAAAATTTGATTATTGTTGGGAAATAAAAGATATTAAGAAGTAAACAACTGTAAAAAGTGAAACACATTGTTATTGTCCACACCCAATGACTTGGTTGAAGTTGGGAGAGTTTCTGTTCAAACAACCAAATATTAAATGTAATATCTGAGAGCCAAGCAAAACTCAAATTATTAACAAAATATTTTTTTCCTAATAGAATGTTGGTATACTTTTTTCCTCCCATCCTTATGTCCTTACAAATGAGATGAATAGTAACAATTCAAATCCCTGAGTCATACTGAATCAGAATCTCTGCTAACTTGCTTCTGGAAAATGTACCATTTCAACAAACTTCACAAGTGATTCTCTTACACACTAAACTTTGAGAATCACCATTTCATTTCAGGATAACTTTCTGTCTCTCAAACTGAGGAAGATCACTGTCTCTGTCCCAGGACTTCTGACAACTTGCTTTCTATGAATAGCTCTAATAAATGCTAGGTTTCTGTGGGACTGTAGTTTATTCAATTTGAGAGGTCTTCTTTAACAAAAATAATACAAAATTATCAGTACAAAATCAATTTTAAAGGGGAATATTTATTTAGAATTAGGAAAAAAATCACCATAAAATAATGGATAATAAAATAGTGGAGTTTCAGGTGCTTTTCTTCTGAGATCTCTTCAGGTGATTAATCAGAGTGCTTACATAGAAATGCTTCCCATTTGTAATTTGGCTTCCCTTCCCCAATTTGAATGCTCCATAACTCACAGAAACTGTCAACATTCACCAGAGCTCATATGAAGGAAAAGCCCCAAAGTTAAGCTTATTAGCTTCCTCCTAAATCTACCTGAAAATGTAATATGAGCCATTCACTTATAAGTCATTAGCTCCCTTGGAAATCAGTCCTGGGACTAATAGCGTTGAAGTGGTCATCTTGAACCATATTCCTTCTGGTTTTAACTGGTCTCTTTTTTTCTGTGTCTAGGACTTTACGATGACTTTTTATCTCAGGCATTACTGGAAAGATGAGAGGCTCTCCTTTCCTAGCACAACAAACAAAAGCATGACATTTGATCATAGATTGATCAAAAAGATCTGGGTGCCTGATATCTTTTTTGTCCATTCTAAAAGATCCTTCATTCATGATACAACTATGGAGAACATCATGCTGCGTGTGTACCCTGATGGAAACGTCCTCTTCAGTCTCAGGTGAGGAGAGCTGTCTGTGGCCTTTGGCTTCCTCAGACCACAGCCTTCTACACCAAAGCTGGTGGGTGTCACTTAAGACTAAAATCACAACATTACTGTCTGTTTCACAAAGAGAAGATGTGATTTTTCCTGGTTCTAACATTCAGATTTCAAAGAATGGTTTCCTATTCTAACTCTACCCACTCTGGGTATATGTTGGTTGGACAGATAGAATGGAGTTGAATTACAGAAATGCTTAAAAGTCTGCTTTTCCTCCTCACCAGTTCAACCCCAACCTGAACCCCACCAAGTAGTTTTGGAATCTTGGATTAGATAGTTTTCTTAACTATCTCCTTCATTATCCATGGGAAGGCATAGTCATCATCCATGTTACCACTATTTACTCACTTCTTTTTTCTATTTGGTTTATTTAAAACATATTCTAACACTATGCTATAACAGCCCTCCATCTTTGATGTTCCATATTTTCTTTTAGCCTACTGAGTCCTCTGCATAATGAGTGGTTTAGCATAGATAATTCTAAAAATGTTTGGTAAACCCAATTCAACCTGTTTTAATGTCCTAGAAATCTCAGAAAGATGATAAAGTAAGATGAAAAAATATGATCCCCCAAAAGATATCCATGTCCTAATCCCTGCAACCTGTGAAGATTACCTTATATGACAAAAAGGATACTTGCAGATGTGATTAAGTTAAGGATCTTGAGATGGAGAGATGATCATGGATTATCTGATTGGGATGTAAATGCAATAATAAGCATCCTTGTAATAGAAAGGTAGAGGAAAATTTTATACACACAGAAGAGGATAAGGCAATGTGACCACAAGCCAAGGAATGCTTGTGGTGACTAGAGCTGTAAAATGAATAGATATTTTCCCCTAAGGCCTCTTAGGGAGACAGGCCTTTCTGACACTTTGATTTCAACCCAGTGATAGATTTCAGACTCTGGCCTTCAGAACTGTGAGAGAATAAATTTCTGTTGTTTGAAACCACCAAGTTTGTGGTAATTTGTTACAGCAGCAACTGGAAACTATACAGTTTCTTTTTTCTTATTGAGAATAGAATTGTAATAAAGGTAATTTTAGTACAAAGGAGCTGTTGCCAGCCATTTCATAAAGGCTATCAATGTTTTAAAAAATGCAATTAAAGGCAAGTGCTATTTTCAATAGGACTTTTAAATCAGTAGTAACATGGGACTTCTAAGTACTAGAGTCAAGCCTTACTTGGAATCAGAAGCAAAACAGCAATGTCTGGCCAAAGAATCAACTGTTTTAAATCGATTTTGGTGAGACAAAGTCCAGTAAAGGATTGATTCCTTACTCTGTACATTCCAAAGAAAGATTTGGTCCTTTGCTGGCTCCTGGGAAGTAACCTTCAACCCCAAGGAATATCCAGCCTGATAAGAGTGTCTTTGTTTACCTGGGGGCTTGGGCCATGCCAGATAGTCTATGCTAACACTGTGATTCATGGTGGAGGCCTCAAGCCAAGTGAGTTTCAGCTTGACCTCTGGAAGGAGAGGCCAGAGACTAAGGTCAGTCATGTGGGTGGTTAGCCATTACTACATGAAGACTCTTAATTAAAACTGTGGACACCAAGGCTTGAGTGAGCCTCCCTGGTTGGTAATCTCTATGGATGTTGTCATATATCATTGCTGAGAGAATGTAACAGAGTAGTCGCCCTTCCTCCCATAGATATGGAAGCGTAAAATTGAGAGCGGAGAATATGTAACAGAGGAATGGCCTGAGGAAAAAGAAAACAGCAAAAAGATGTTTTCTGTCTCTTTAAAACTTCCCCACTCTTTTTGGGAACTGAGGCCTGCATCCCCATCTCAGGCAGGTGGTCAGGAGGGGCAGAGGAATATCTTTTGTTCTTTGTGTTACAGGAGATGGCTCAGCTGAACTGTTGGCACCATCCCAGGCCCAGTGGCTGGCCTGCAGACGTCTGGGTGGGCCTCCCAAGTAGGCAGAGGTCACAGGCTTTGTCTTTGGCAGAGATGAGATAATTAGAATCGTTAAGGACAATAGCCTAGAACTGAGGCTTTAAAAGCCCTGTATTTCTGCTTGTGGACAGGAATTTGGATTTTGAGAAGATAGAGTCTGCCATTTTCCTCCTTTGCTGGCAAAGTAATAAACTTCTCTTTCCTTCTGCTCAAACCATTTGTTCTTGTTCTTCTGATGTGGCCTTGAGGACAAGTGCCAAGCTTTCAGTAACAAGAATTAAGCACTGTCCATATAACTCTAATAGGAGAAGACGACTGGAAATTTATTCCTGGCCTCTCCTGGAGTCTGCTCTGTATTCCTTTTCCATTGTTGATTTTAATCTGTATCCTTGCATTTTAATAAAGGTAGCCATGAGTATAATAGCCTTGCTAAGTTCTGTGTGTCTTTCTAGAGAATTATGGACCCTGAGGGTGGTCTCAGAGATGCTGAAATGCAAGAGGAACTCAAAATTGTTGCCAGCGCAAGATTTTCCGGCCAACATCAGAGCCAGTCCAAGCCCAGCACGAGGTCACCTGGTTCCAGGCTTGGTTCTAGCCACCTAACCACCTTGGCTGTTAATTTCCCCATGTGTACAATAAAGGAAGTGGACTAAAAGTCCTCAGTGATCCCTTGCAGCTTTAAAATACTAGTAATACATCAAAATGAATATGTTTTGTGACACAAAGTCATCCAGATACTTCCCTGGCTTGGCATTTTGCTGCATAACTCTTGACAGTAGAATTCAGCCCATAAAAGATAAAATGGTTCTACTCGTCTGATTAACTCAAGGGCACCATGGGTAGGAGCATCTGTTGCCTTTGTTTTTTGTAGACCTGCTCAGGGGCCTTTTATGAACCTCTGATCTGCTATCGTGGGTACCAAAGTTTCTGCTTTGAGGCAAGATCATAGTACAACAGCCTCTGCCTGAAGCCAGGAAAATCTAGGAGGATATAAAATTTGAAAAAACAATCCTCATCAGTATGCAAGCCTATTGACTTAATAGCACCTGAATTATGCATTGTGTACATAGATCTATTACTAAAAATGCTCTGGGCTTTTCCCTCACTACTGGAAAGAGAATTTCCTCAGGTAAACTTACTTTGTGAGGGAAACCTTTACCTATAGGTTTTTATTACCATCCCAGCCCTTTATTACTAGAGACTCATCTTCCAAAAAGCAGAAAGTATTTAAATCTATTTAAGAGTCTTCTCACTTTGAAGTGTGTTTTTCTGGAAACATCAGAGCCAGAAAATGCACAGAGGGCTGACTGAGAAATAGTGAGATCAGAAGCAATTATGAGAGCTGGGATTTACTCATTAACTCTGTGTCTTAAGCAAATGACCCACCTTCCTGGTTTTGCTTCCTTGTAGGTTATTTGAACAAAAGATAGTAATGCCTGTTTTGCATTATTCTTGAAAGGCACACAGAACAGGCAAACAGTAAGAAAGCTTCAATGTTGCATGCTTATTTGGCCAGATGGTTAAATGATCTGCGGGGTTCTTTGTCTCATTCTTTTTATAGGGTAACGGTTTCGGCCATGTGCTTTATGGATTTCAGCAGGTTTCCTCTTGACAGGCAAAATTGTTCTCTTGAACTGGAAAGCTGTAAGTCTTACTTCCGATGGAGTGAGTATACATCATTTGAACACACTATCACATACTTGCGTGCAAATAAGCATGCTCTTAACAAGCCTTAAAATCTTGATCTATTATCCAAAACCAAAATGGTTGTGGGTTTTTTGTTCTTTACTAAAGACGCTGGTAGTTTGTCTCTCAAATGAGAAGATTCAAGAGAAAAAAATGTTTTGATAATTACATAGTCTGTAGTTTCCACATTGGTTATAAAGAAAGAGTTCCCTAAAAAGGTACATTCTTGCTAATGTTATTATGTAGGTTGACATAGACTTTTTTCACATTTGGAAAGCTCCAGAATTCATGTTCCCAGATGAGTCACAATCCTCCATTAAATATACTTGGATTCCCCAGAAAAACCCAGCTCTAGACATAGACCCCCTAATCAAAGCCCCGTCACAGGGCAGCCAAGCTGGCTCCCTGTCAACCATGTTGAACCATCAGCTCCTTTTGATATAACATCTTAAAAGCTAACTGCAATTTTTCATAATGTGTCTAAAATGCTGGGAATCTCAGTAGATGTCTGCTCCACAGACACCCCTCCCCAAATCCATTAGAAACTTACTATATCACTATTTGGCTTTAGAAAGAAAATTCTTTATGAGCTAGGCCCATTTTGGAATTTCATCCAGTAAAACCACAAAACTAAGGAAAACTAAAGCCATGTGACAGTGAGGCCATGCTATGGTGTCGCTCCAAGGCCTGGCTTAATATTTCAAGAGAATGAACAAAGATATGGGAGCAGCTATTTGGAGAGTTTTAACTTATTGTGTGGGCACAATAAAAGATCCACACTATACCAATCATAAGGGTCTCATTTTTGGAG
Source organism: Indri indri (assembly GCA_004363605.1). NCBI lineage: Eukaryota > Metazoa > Chordata > Mammalia > Primates > Indriidae > Indri > Indri indri. The sequence goes on from RJWJ010024001.1 coordinate 7,235, forward strand.
ACTTTTTTTCGCTTTTTTGAAGATGTGGGTATGATCAGTCTATTGGCAAACGTATTTTTCAGCACTTAATACATATTATACCTGTCAGTATATGACATGTAGGCACTGGGGCTACAGAGCTGAATAGAGCATAGTTATAGACCTCATGGAACTTACAAGGACTTATTCCAATTATAAGACTGTTATTTTCTTGTTTTAGATGCCTACAATGATGAGGACCTGATGCTATACTGGAAACATGGAAACAAGTCCTTAAATACTGAAGAGCATATTTCCCTTTCTCAGTTCTTCATTGAAGAATTCAGTGCATCCAGTGGATTAGCTTTCTATAGCAGCACAGGTACAGCATTTTACATGGATGATTCATCAGCACTCATTGAACACCAACTGTGTGCAAAGCACCACAACATGTGAAGAGACCTGAGTTCAAACGATTATCCAATTTGGTAAATAACATCATCCCTCGATTTTGATGTGGAAGGCAGCCACTTCCACATTTCCAATCCATTGCTTCTCTCCCCTTCATGCAATGAAACCACCTCTAGGAGATGCCTTGCTTCCACTCTTGGCCCCTCCAATCTCAGAACAGCAGACAGAGTGACCTTTTGAAACACAAAGATCACAATTCTTTTCCGTTCAAAACCCGCCAGTGTTTTTCCATAACACTTACAACAAAAGTCAAGCTTCTCAACATGATCTGTCTTCTGCCTAATGCTCTGACCTCACCCACTCCCCCTATCCTCCAGCAGGGGGCCTTACTGCTTGCCCTTCGCATTCTGCCTGCAGGGCTCTGCTCTGGCCTCACCTCCCTCCGCCTGGAATGCTCCCCAGCCCCATCTTCTCAGGACCAGCTCCTTCACTTCGGTCAGAGCTTTATTCAAATAGCTCCTCAAACAGTGCATTCCCAACCATCCTGTCTAAAATGCGTGTCCTTCCTCACCATTCCCTGTCTCTGTCTGTCTTCATGGGACTTACTACTACCTGAAATACATACTTGTTTGACTACTTTATTGTCTGAGTACCTCACTAGAAAGAGGGCAGGGACTCTGTCTGCCTTGTTCACCATTTCTTTCCCAGCACCTGGAATGTGCTGAGCATCTGATAGATGCTCAATAGAAATCAGCTGAATGATTTTTATTTATTTATTTTATTTATTCAAAGAAATCAACAAATTGCATCATTGCCCCAAGCACAAAATCCATCCAAAATTGTACCTATAGTGTGTACTCTTTACTATGACAGACGCGTTTCTGATTTGGCAATGTTTATCCAAGGCACTGTTTAAAGTTGTACTTGATCTCTGCTCTCTGAAGTTAGAAGCAGCCTCCTCTGTTCCCCTCCATGACTCCCCCACCGTCAGTCTCCTGCTGGATATTAGTATTCTGGGTAATTTTAGGCCAAATCTGTATAGAATGCCTTTTCAGACTCAATGAAGCCGTGTTCAGACCAGAAAGTGTGCCAACTGCTGCCCCTGAGGTTCAGAGCTGTCCTGGCTAGAATCCTTTCACCTACTCTGCTTTGATGGTGTTACATTCTCTCCTCAAAGGTTCTCCACTCTGTCCTTAGACCTTGGAGAGTAGTTATCAAGTTTTTCCCTAAAAGCCTGCATCTTTAAGAGAGAAACCGAGATTTACATCACAGAGAAGCTAAGTGACTTTCTAGGACCGATAGCTATTTAGCTATTTAGACCCAGAGGAAATGCTCTATTTCACCCCATTATTTGTCCATATTGCTTGGGATTCAGCAAATAATGCTATTAATTTAAATCATGTTTTTGCCTTTTCTGATTATAGAAGTAACATACATTTATTTGTTTTGATCACTGATATATCCCTGGCTCATATTAGATACTCGAAGGCTAATTGTTGAATAAATGAATAAATGCTAGATAATGTGAAAAGAACTCAGAAAAGTTTAAAGAAAAAACTCTTCGTAATCCTGCCTCATAGAGATAAACTCTATTATTTTGATATATTTTTCTGCTCCTCCTCCTCCTCCTCTTTTTCTCTCTTTGTCTTTCTCTAATAAATAAATATAGGTATATTTTTATCAGGATTTTTAATGTCCTTAATTCTAAACCAAATTAAATTAATATTTAAAGGAATGGATGCAATAGACAATGATACATACGAAGTATAATTTATAGTTGTATTCATTTCACTATAGCTATGATGAAATAATTTTGGCCCATGATAAATTGTGCATAGAGCTTTGCAGTGTTCAATGCTAGTATAATGTGATACATACAAAGCACAGAAATCAAAAAGTATTGTTTCCTGCACAGAATATATACAATATAATAATAATAGCAATGACATTTTTTAAAATTTTGAAGCACAAGTATCCATTAATCTACATCCAGCTATGCTCTTAAAAAGAAGTTAAATTCCACTTCCAGATTCTAACTTTACCTCTCAGTCATTCCATTCGCTCCATTATCTCTTTATTTGTGACTGTCGGCCTTTTCGAGCTCTACCAAGCAGATTCAACTCTAGTTGATTTTTGTCCTTTGCTAGTCACGTTTTGGAGTCTCTTTAAAGCCAAACAGAATACTTGCATTGAAAAATTTACTGCTCACAAAGATGATTTTAAGTGTTTAAACATGAATTGCAAATCCTTAACATTCAAGTGTAGTTATGTTTTCAAGAAATAGCATTTCGTTTCCTAAGAAAAATGGAAAAAAATAGAATTAGGTTCAAGTGCATATGCTTTCTATAGCATGAGATGGACAATTATCCATAATAAATTAAGATAAAAAAACAAGGTACAAAAAATATATAAAATATAATCCCATATTTTTTATTGAAGGAAGAATTTTTATGTATATGTGTGTCTATATATATACATGTGTATGTGTGTGTGAGATGTGTAACACATGTACGCGTGTGCATATGTTTTAAGAGTCTAGAAAGATTAACAATAGATACCTCTGAGAAGTGGATATAGATTGGGGAGATTTTCAACTTTGTTTCCACACTTTTATCTTTTTGAATTTGTTATAATATATACACTTTTTAATGAGAAAGATTAAAATGTGCACTAAGAGTAGGAAAAATGCAAGAGTAAAGCATTTTGGAAGCTGTATATTCAAATATCAAATTACTAATCATATCCAGGTTCATTTAACCATTCCTCGGGTTTCAGAAAGATCACATTTAAAAACTTAATTTTAGTTCATGAGTATGTGGTAGTTTTGCCTCACGTTATTCATGAATTATTAAACATATCTCCTGTCAGTCAAACTGAAATATCTTTCTCAGATTAGTATCCTGTTTAAATATATTAGCTTCATCAAAAATAATTTTTGATATTTTTTCTTCATTCCTGCCATTACAACTACCAACCATAACCACCACTCCTAAATCAGCTTTACAGAAAAACTATACATCTGGCTCTGATTTTTAAAAATTTTTAATTATTATAAGAGCTAGATGTACAGTTATAGAACCTTAATTTCCATTGTATAGCTGAACAACAAGGTCCTCGCTTTTTTTTTTTTGTCATTGCCTTCACCTCCACCATTGCCGCTGTTCCAAAACCACCTCTACCTGGCAATATTAATAAGCAGACGAGGGCTTCTGCCCCCCTCATCCCTTTCAATGCTCATCAAAATCATGCACGATAGATTTACAAAAGAAAAAGAAATGACTCTTATCCCTAAAGGATGAATTGAATAATTATTCTTTACCACAGCATGATCTAATGGCTGAAAGTGTAAGTAGAGAGAGATTGCCTAAGTTCAAACCCTGACTCTCTCACTTATTAGCAATGTGACCTTCGGCAAGTTACTTGATCTCTCTCTCAATTTCCTCATCTTTACCTGGGTTCCATAATACTCTCTATTTCATAGGGCCCACGATTTAATACACATAAATAACTTAGACTGACATCTGCCAGAAATAACTGTCTGCCTTATGTAGATGCTCAATAAATATTAGTAGCTATCATCATTACCATTTCCATCAACAATATCATCCTGATTCTTTTAATTCAGATTGAGGACTTAGTATCAAGAGGCCATTGAAGGTGACAGTCTTCAGGTATAAAAACCTTCTTCAGTTTTGTCTGGGGGCCAACTCCCCAGTTATTGCCCCTCGCCTGCATTTCCCTGGCTGCCAGCTTTCCAGTCCTTTTCTCTCCTTTATTAACTCCTTTCTACTGTGTGGCAACGTACCTAATGGAGGCAGATGGACCCTCCCCCACCCAAAATTTGATTCAGATGCCAAAACCGATGATGCCTTACACATGAAAAAAGGGTACAAAGAGGTTTATTACTCACATAATGAGGCTTTCTAGAGAGAACAGGGAAGACTCCCAAGCAGGTCTGAAAATGGCTTGAGAGAAAAAGAAGGGGGGACCGGCTTGGGTTTTTATGGTGATTAGGAGTGGAGCAAGTGTGACGGTTCCCTTTCGTGGGGCAGGACTAGCATAGATTGAAATTCTCACAGGTGCCAAAAGAGCAGGAACCCAGGTTTTTTATAAGCTTGTTCAGATGTGGGGCAGAAAGAGAAGAGGAAATTGGGCTTCAAAGCTATCAGCAGTCAAACATCAAAAACAGAATCAGACTTTTTATTAATCTACTCAGAATGAAGGCTCCACATCTTCCCAAGGAAGCACCACCTTTCCTGGTAGATAAAGTGACTCCTCCTGGCCAGCACCTGCAGCTGCAATACCACCCCTCATCTTCCCTTCCCCGAGCAACCACAAGACAGAGCAGCATCTTTCCTTTGTGGTTACTCCTCTCCACTCCCATCCCCCCCAAAAGACAATTATTCTTCAGAAAATTACAAGTAAAGAAAGGATGCAGTTACCTAAATATCTTTTGAGAACCTCAGAACCAGGTAAGGAAGAAAAGGATAATGAGCACTTAATCGAGAATAGGATACCAGGAGTAGAGTCTGCCATTCAGCGTTAGGTGTATTTCTTAGACCAAGATGGCAACGTATTTGCCTGATTCATGTGATAGGTTTGCCATCTTGGGTTTCTAAGAAATTACTATTGAGACTAGTAGAAGAGTTCTCTAACTCTGCAACACCTATGATTTTATTTTATAATTTTTAACCTGTGGTCCCTGTGTTTAGAATTATTTTATCTCAAAATAAACAGCATTTGTCATAGAAAAATTAATCTTACCACTTATTCTAAGTAAAGGTAAGATTAACCATAAAATTCATTTTCATATTCATTCATTTCATTGTTCTTTGCTTTATTTTAGTAAATATTAATAACATTCACATCACAGTTATTAGAGATGTGTGAGACAGATCAGGGAAAAAACAAGGGTATGGTATTATATGTAACCTGGTATCCTTGTTGTTACAGAATGGTGCTCAGAGAAACCCTACAGATGGCCTGAAAATATGGCTTTAAACTTCCTTTTACTCATTGTGAAAAGGGAAACCTGAAAAAAATATGTGTGTGGATATGACCACAACTGGTGCTTTTGATCAGCACAAGTAACCAATGTTACCAACATGAATTTATATAATTCCAACAAGATACAAAGAAATATCATCATTTGGTTACCTTTTTGTAGATCTATCATAGACAAACTATGGTATCCATGACACTTTAAAATAATAAAAATAATTTATGGATACCGTTCCCCTATTCTTTGAATCCCTAGCTGCCTCAATCCCAGGTTGAAATCCAATAACCTTGTACCTACTGTGAATATTTTCCTCCAGATAAAATGTTTTTCTTCATTTGTTATAGCTAATAAATGGTTGATTGCTCTTTCATGCAGACATCAGTTATGTATTGAAGACTTTCCCTCTTGTAGAAGCATGCAAACACAATGTATTGTGGAGAAAGGTCTTTAGAGGCCATCCCACAAAACATAATTACTATTCATTCCTCAGCTGCAGGTATAGAAGTTAAAGGGGACCTTTGAATCAAATAATTAACCAGACTGAAGTTCAGTTGGCTGAACAAACATTGATGAAGTGTAAGGCCCAGCTAAGCAGAGATGAGTATGTCAAGTTCCGTGTCCCCTAAGAGCTTGGAGTCTAAAGAAGCATGTCGTATCAGTAAGTGTAGCGTTTCCAAGAAGAAGCTTGTTCTAATGAAAACTTCAATTTTTTCTCATAGGTTGGTACAATAGACTTTTCATCAACTTTGTGCTAAGGAGGCACATTTTCTTCTTTGTGCTGCAAATCTATTTCCCGGCCATGTTGATGGTGTTGCTTTCGTGGGTTTCGTTTTGGATTGACCGAAGAGCTGTTCCTGCAAGGATTTCTCTGGGTAAATCTCTCTCCATCTTTGTAAAATATTAACATGGGAGAAAAGTTAAGGGAGGTAAATAAAAATGAGCGATACATAGGAAGGAAAGGAGAGTGGTGGTTTAGCAGGGATACTTAGAGATGCACATTCAGGTTAAAGCATTTATCTTGATAGCTTCAAGGACAAATTATAAGTGGGTTTTTTACCTTGGGAACCCAGACTCTAGGGATGTAGGCTGTGCTGACTGACCCACAGCTGGGTGATAGTAAGGAGAGAGGATGAAATTATGAAGCATAAACAGCCTCACTTGAAAAATTTATCTTTTCTGTTTCAAAAAAGTCACCCTATGCATTATTCAAGTCCATTTAGCTTTGCATGACAAACCCTTACATCATAGAAGGAAGACTCTTCAAACAAATTCACACTATATAGTTGGTGTCTTAATAACAAATTGCTTTGGTGGGTTGGCAGTCAGGGTAGGGAGTACTTGAATTTGGAAACATGAGTGCTAATTAGAAATTAGGGCTTAACCCAAAGGCCAAAATTAGAATCAACCATGGTGGAATTTAGGTACTACAGTAGGTTATTTGGCAAGAGATTTTAGGTGGAGAGATGTTGTCGGCCACATTAAGTCACCACAAAGAGTGATTACCTACTCCATCTAGCATGTTGTATGCCCCTGTCACACACATTGATTTATGGGAGCCATTTCAGATCCACTTAGCAGTTATTGAGTCCTTACAAAGTGGAAGATGCCAAGCTATGCACTTAGATGACATGTTACTTAACGAGAACCCAAGAGATAACCCCACTTGCTTTCCTGGCCGGTCAGGGCAGAGCTCCCTCATTCCATCTGATTTTGTTCTTTCATTTGCAATGTTCTAGCTAGAGAGAAGATTGTCATAAGTGGTTCACAATTATTGTAATTATCACACAATTCATTCCAGAAAGGGTGGTTTCTCAGTTAATGTTCACAAATTATATTCATACTTCAAAAGATCATTTGAAAGACATAAATTATTGATATTAATAATTTGTTCACCTCTTTCCCCTATTAAAAGCTTCAATCCACGAGCAGTTGAGGCTTAAATGTCTTCAAGAAAAAAAATACTATCCGAATGAATATTACATTATCGTAACTGTTTCTTCACATCAGAGCATTTGCGCCTTGACCTCAGCACCGCAGTGCAGCAGCATAGACCCAAACAGGGGACCGAGGGCACATTTCCAGCCCTCGAGACACGATGAGAAAGGCACTCAGTTTATAAAGGTTTATGAACATGATTTTCAAACAGATTCCTGAAGTTGACTCTCTGCTCCTACATTGTGAAAATGACAACAATAAGAGCTAGTTCCATGGCAGGTTGGAGTGAATAAGGAACACTGAAATACATTTGAGTCACCCCTGAAATTCTGAGCTTCTTGAATCTACATCTGATCTCTTAGGGTTAGGAAATTGCTATGCAGATTTATGTAAAATGATATGCAAACCAGAATAGTCCCTCTCCCTTCCCAGCCTTTTACTTTAAATAAAGAGAGAACAGCAGTATTCCTATAACACTGCTATCCTCTCAGGCTTTGCTCCCTGCTGCTCTCGTGTTTCTTCAAAAGAGACTTTGCCCTCTGCCAAACTCACTATTCCCAAATGCTGTGCTACCCCATTCTCTGGAAGGTCCCTATGAATACCTGTTCACCTATCCCACTTGCCTTTTCTCAGCTGTTCCCCTCCTTCGCCTTCTCTAAAACATTTGACAGTATTAACCATCCTCTCCAAATCCAGAACCAAGGGTAGTGGTCAAGAGTCCAGCATCATCTTCCTCATCTACAAAATGAGATTGTTAATACTACCTTCTAAAGGCCACTATGAGAATGAAATGGGAGAATTCCGTGTCAAGTGCTGAGCTTGACAGCTTTTAGCGTTTGATAAAACCAACCATGCGCACAATGCATTAGTTCCATTGCCCTGCAGTAGTCTAGTTGTTCTCCTCCGTTAGGCTTTTCTTTCCTTTCTCTTTCCCGCCTTTCACTTCTCCCTTCCACTCCTTAAGTATGGGTAACTCCCTCCCAAGGATCTGCTCACTTTTGATTCTCTTATCAAATGGAACAAGCTTCTTGGTTCCAACTACTATCCCTATGAAAATAAATCCCAACTCAGCGTCCTTATCTCAAATCTTTCTCTCAAGTTCCATTTGGGTGGTTCCGGTTGTATGCTGGACTCGGCATGTTCAAAACTGAACCAACTCTCATCCCACTTATTCTCTTCACTTTCCTCATTCTGCTTAGGGCCCCCCAGTTTATTGAGTCTTTCATGTTTGAAACCTCAATTTCCTTCTTAGTCTTCAGCAGTTGTTCTCAAACTCTGGTCTTAGGGCCCATTTACACTCGTAAAAATTACTGAGGACTCCAAAGAGCTTTTGTTTTTGGGGAGTTGTATCTATCATCATGAGCCATATTAGATGTTAAAACAGAATTTTAAAACATTTATTAATTCATTTGAAGCTAGCAATAATAAACTCATTACAAGTTAACATGATAACATACTGTATCAAACGTAATTGGTTTTTATAAAACAAAAAATTTAGTGAGAAGAGTAGCTTTTTTTACATTTTTGCAAACCTTTAATGTCTGGCTTTATAGAGGGCAGCTGGATTCTTATCTCTGTTTCTTAATTCAGTCTATTGCCATAGGTTTTGGCTGAAATATAGGGAGATATCTAACTTTGTCAGATATGTAGTTGGAAAAAGGAGTTTTTAATATTTTAATATATTTTAATAGTCTTTGTAGATTATTGTGGATAGTCTTTTTTCATATTACCCCAAAACTCAGCAAATGATAGTTTCTTAAAGGCTAGTTGCAATGTGGAATCTGAAACAATCTCGACAAATTTTTTCTACTGTTAGATTAAAATCCATTGGTCTGTGCTATTCTTTGAATTGATTTTTTACCCATGAATTCATCATTCAGAAAATATTGGTTCACTGAGTTATACAGATCTTCCAAATGGTTACATAATTCATTATACCAGTCTGGATCATAATCTTAAAAGACCCAATACCAAAGGCCATAATCCTGAATGTTGAAATCTTGAAAGATCAAAATCCTTGAAGTCTAAATCCCTAAAGTCTATAATCTTTACCATTTAAAATCCTGAAAATCACAATCACAGGATAGTCGCATCATGTTAGGCTAGCTTTTACGGGCTGTCTATGCCCATAATCTATCCCCATAATATACTTTTCATATGTGCAATTTTGGTTTTAGTTTTTTTGTTTTGTTTTTTCTTTTTCTTTTTTCAGTTTTTTTCATTACTTTAAATTGTCAACATTATATTTCACAATTTGCTATGCCATGTATTTCATCTTTGCAACATTTCTAATACTGAAGGTATAAATTGTACAGACACTTTTAGAGTAGTGGTCCCCATCCTTTTTGGTACCAGGGACCAGTTTCATGGAGGACAATTTTTGCAGGGACATTGGGGGAGGAGGAGGCGGAGCTCAGGCAGTGATACAAGTGATGGGGAGGGAAGTGGCTATAAATACAGAGGAAACTTTGCTTCCTCACCTACCACTGCTCACCTCCTGCTGGGCGCCCCCCTCCTTCCTAAGTTTCATGGCAGGGGTGAGGTGGGGCAGTGGAGCTCTGTGGCTAGGCCCTAATAGGCTGAGGACTGGTACCAGTCCATGGCCCAGAGGTTGGGGACCACGGTTTTAGAGAGCTCTAATTCATTTTATACATTCTTTGCATATTTAACTCCTCTAAAGTATGTTACCATAATGCTGACTTTGTATGTAAGCATTGTGTGTGTATGTAAAAATATTGAAATTTCTTCTATAAGTGAAACAATGTTCTCTTTGTACAGCTTCATTTATTTGTTTCTCAAATAAATTCCCTTTAAAAAATGTAAATAACTATCCTTTTAAAAATTTTTAAATTACTTTTTTTCCAGAATTATATTTTCAGGATTTTGATCTTTCAAGATTGTGTTTTTCAGGATTTTAGACTTTAGAGATTTTGATCTTTTGGGATTCCAACATTTGGAATTATGGCATTTGGGATTGTGTCTTCTGGGGTTATGGTCAGCTCCCCTTCTTTACCTATGTCTCTTTGTCGAAATCCTGCTTCCTTCAATGGCCAGAAACTTTTACTCAGGCTCCTAGCACATAAGGTCTCTTCCATCTTTGAACCACATGGCACCTTGTATGTCTCCTAAAGTAACTTCTTCCCCTATTTTCTCTATTTCATGTTTGGCTATGAAATAGAGGAAGAAGCAGGGTAGCTTTTCTTACCTCCTCTATTAGAATATGAGCTCCTTAAGGACAAGGATCATTATTGCCATTTTTTGTTCCTGCAGTGAGTAACACAGTGCCTTCCTGCCCATAGTTTATGCTCAATACACAGCTGTTAAGTTGCCAGGATTTAGCCTACCATATTTTTACTGATTGTGCTTAGTTATTAACTGGAAACAATAAAGGATGATTCATTTGCTAGTTAACACCCTCTGCAAATTGCCATGCATCAGGTAAAGAGCAATATAGGGTGAGTAGCATAGAAGTATCAATTGTGATTAGAAAATTGTCGTAAGAGATAACAGCTACCATAACTTGGAATATGTCATGGCTCAAAAATACTATTACATCTCTCTATTCCATTTGGTATGGAAAGAGTGTGAGACTATTACAGAGTTGTTCAAGGGTGTTTTGGCCCTCATGGAGGGAGGAGTAGTATCATACCTTCTTCTCTCACTTCTACCTCTCTCCTGCTTTCTTTGCCTCCATCATTCTTGTTTGGCCCTTATGCATGGGAATGCCCTTCCCTATACAACACGTTAAGTAATGAGGTCATTTACTGGGAATCAGACATGGCAGAGGAAGGCAATAAAAGCTTTCAGGCCTGTAGTCACTCAGAGACTGTTAGGAGAGAAAAATGTCTCCTAACAGAGGAGCCACATGTCTGGAAAAGTGAATACTTAGGGAACTGGATAAGGGCAATTCATTTTGCCATCACAGAGATTACCAGAATTTCTAATGATAGTCACTGGACTCTAGCACCACCTGTGTGGGAAACGGTTGTCAGTTTCTGGCCATAGAGCAGCGTTAGAATACCCAACCCACCTTCCTTTCCTTCATATAATGTAATATTTTCTTTCTGCCTAGGCCTGTAGGGAAAATATTTTTACTCATTTGAAGATGAATGTAAATACCCCCTCCCTTCAAAAGAACTACTGCAACACAGCTACTGAAGAGGTGAACAAACTCAATAGTTGTATAAGCGATGCCTGTCTGTCCTACCGCTATCACACTGGTCAACGAAACTTTCCGCCATGTATGGCTAAAAATGGCCAATGAAACACAAAGATGTATAATTCCTCCCAGACTGTAGGGTTCTCAGGACACCATGCATGTCCTTAAAAGTTAATACGGTGAAGCTGCAAGGGCTCAGGAGAATTGAGTCAAAGGGCTGGAGTAAATATTTTCTCATAACGCTTTCCTAACTATGCATAGCAATATCAGTAGGTGGGAAGGTAATTTTCTAATCCCAACACATGACCTTCCTTTGACTAAATGGTCGCTTCATATAATTTAAAACTCCTTTATTGGGATGTTAACTTTAATGGGTTTGGAAGGAATACTATTTGTCAAGATTAATGTATTTCTGAGGGATGACTCAAGACATAATAAGTGTGTTTAATGTAGCTATAATACTCCTGACTTCAAGTTCTATTGCTTTAGGAATTTATATATCAGTTTTCTCATCATTCACTCCCTCCTTACCCAACAATCCCTCCTCCTCACTAATTCTTTTTTTTTATTGTTCATTTTGAACAAGGAAAATCTAGAATGCTGGTTTTAAAATAAATAAAGCTAAGTAAATTAGTTGGACTAAGCACCCTTTTAAAGAAAATGACTGACAGTTTATTGCTCTCTGGAAAATATAGATAATTCAATTCCTTTGTATTAGCCTAGTAGTCATCAATTTCAGATACATGATGAGACTGTTCTGGCATGTATACTTGTGTGTTTGTTTGAAACTCTTATTTCATCCACTAAGCCCATATTACTATTTATCGAAAAAAAATTGTTTTATCTTCCATATCTTAGAAAAGCAGTAAGAGAAGACATTTTAAAATTTTTGAACTAATGAGGTAAGCTACTATATAAGAATGTTAAATCAGGATTCCTTCAGTTCCTACTATAGTGAAATCTTGAAGGGAATAAGACATTTGGCCTATTGAAAAGCGTAAAGTGGTTTCTTTGTGCCTCTCGACATAATTCTACACTCGATTTTATAGCATCTTATCCTAGAGATCCTCCATATATAGAATTGGTTTATAATCTTATTACCTTTATAAGTACAGAATGAGAGAAAACAGGTTTTTGTATAAAAATCACGGATTCTGCACTCAGAGGGAAAGGTTCGAATCCTGCTCCTGACAAAATTTGGTTTAATTACTTAGCCACTCTCAACTCATATTTCTTTTCTGCAATCTGTGGCTAATAATTATTTACCTAGGTGTGTGTTGGGTAAATATTCAATAAAAGCAAGCAGGTTTTATTTAATAATCTTGGCTTCAGCTGTACCTGCAATGTTAATAAAAATTCCACATCTCCATGTTTATGTAGCAAGTATGTTTTGGAGCCAAGGAATGCAAACAGCATACACTGATATGCAGATTGTTGATATTAACATTGTAGGGGGAAACCTGGGACCCAATGAGACAGTGGCCTGTGTTTAATGTTAAGAGCTAGCACAGCATTTAGGTTTTTTTATCCTGGAATTCACATCAGTGTGAAGGTGAGATTTCCGGTCCTCCCATGATACTGTCAAATTGCCAAGTTGCTTTGGTCTTGATCACACGAACTAAAAACTTCATTTGAAATAGAATGGCTCTGTAGAGTTGTCACTGTGTTTGATATGGGGCTCCCTCATATGAGAACCTTGCAGAATTATTATAGAAAGGATAGAGATGTGTTGATGAAAGCAGTCCACATGCTGTGTCTGTACATTTAGGAGTAAATCATGGTGCTCTTCCTGCTGTTTGGGACTCTGTCTGTTGACATTAAAATGTTCTTACAACTTATAAAAATCATTAAGGATTCCATTTGCACCTCCCTGGTGGGAAGTTAAGAAATAAAACCATGCCAGACAGTGCGCATTTCAAATATTTACAATAGGATACTTTCTCTCCAGGCAGGACTCTTGCAATATCCCTCTGAGAAATTAGTGTAGACACTGAACGGCCCTCCCCAAGGCCAGCATTTTATTAAGGAAATCTCAGAGTCACTTCTTCCTCCATTGTCCCCCAGAATCCTGATCTTATTTCTGATGCTCATGCCAGAGAACAAAAGAATAACAGAAAAGAAAAAAAAAAGAAATGGAAAGGGAAGCAGCAGAAGGAAGGGAGAAGAAGGGAAGAGGAGGAAAGGTAGGAGAGGGAACAGAAGAGAAGGCAAGGGAAAGGGGAAAGTCACTGGAATTTAGCAGCTGCTCAGTAAGTGTTCACAAGTTGCACACTTAGCGCAGAATCTCAGTGGAACTGTAGTTTCATTAACAATGATCAAAGAGACTAACAATGGCTTTTAAGTATTCTCTATGAAAGAATAAGACAGAGAATAGCAATCTTTAATGCTACTAAAGCTCACTGAAGAAGAAATAAGCTCCCCCGAAGCATGAAAGATTAAAGGTAGACACAAAGGCAATTTCTTAACAGTAAAAATTATAAAATGATGGGAAAGGTTGGCGGAAATGATTTTGGAATTTTTTCTGGGAAGAATTTTTAAAAATTGAACCCATGCTTCCCTTTCTGGGATGGTTAGAAGAGGCCCATCTGAGGGTAGGAGGCAATGGCAGACTCTGGACCCTGTGAAGTCTTTAAATGGAGGAAAGGAAACATTATGGACAACAGGGATGAGAGCAAGGAAAAGAGGTGGAAAGAGAAATCCAACGAAAGCTTCTGGCTTAGGCTCAAGATGTGTACTTGGGTAACATGCAGAGATCTCCCCACTCATGGATCACCAGACTGATACTGCTCCTGTTTCTAGTGAGAGCATGCAGCAGCTGGTGTGATCCAGCACCAGATCCCGGAACTGAACAGTTCTGTCGCTGAGCTTGTCGCTGTGCTTGCATGGCAGGAATCACCACAGTGCTGACCATGTCCACGATCGCCACCAGCGTGAGCGCCTCCATGCCTCAAGTGTCCTACGTCAAGGCCGTGGACGTGTACTTATGGGTCAGCTCCACCTTTGTGTTCCTGTCGGTCGTTGAGTACGCAGCCGTGAATTATCTCACCACCGTGGAAGAGTGGAAACGATTCAAGAAGAGAGGACAGGTACAGCCTTGCTTTGACTGTCAGATCTCTTTTGGAATATGGAAAAGAATAAGCCCTTGTATTAAGTCCATATGCCTTGGCAAGATGAAAATTTACAGGACGGTGACAATTTAATACTGAATTTTAATCTCTGCTCTATGCTGGCTGGTTTCTCAGCATCCTCATTCACTTTTACCAGGAGTTTTAGTGTGAATTTCTGTCATTGTGCTCATCTCCCCTAACTGTACCCCTGGAATAGAAGGGGTTGATACAAACTATATCCCTTCAAGGGGATGACAATGAGAATGATGATAATAAGAGCCAACACATAATGGGTGTTTATTATATATTGGCATCATGCCAACCACCTAACATATATTTTGTCATTTAATTTTCATAGTAACACTGAGAGATCAGATTTTATCACCCTTTAAGTACAGACAGGTGGTAACTTGGACAAGGTCACATAGCTAAAGAGAGATCAGGATTTGCTTCTAGGCCTCCTTGACTCCAAAGTCTGTGCTTTCAGCCAATAAATGATATGTTTCTCTCCACCGAGAGCCAGGATTTATTTTCCTCTTGCCTCTTGGGAGAGTGGTAGAACATAAAAGGAGGTTTTTCTCTCCAAAATATCTTGGGACTAAGGTGCCTTCTGGGCACTAAGTGTTATCACATCTTTTTTGAGACATCGCTTGATATGTGGACCGATTGCTGTCTACTTGCTTCATTTCACAAAGAATTCGGGCACCAGTTCCCTGTTCTTACGAGAACTGACAGACGATGTTGTACTTCAGAAACCTAACCGATAAGTCATTCATTTGTTTGCCTATATTTAAGACTATATATATATACACACATGCATACACACACACACGTACACATATGTATATAGTATAAACGTATATGTATATATAATCTAGCATATATGCACATGCACACATAATTTCAATGAACTGTTTTCACATTGGCTTAAGAAATTCTTATGTGAGCATTTATATACACCCAAAACATTATTTGATATTTTTATACTTCTAGAGAGAGCATTTCATACTTTCAGAGGGTTTTTATATCCTACTCTCCACTGAATCTGTATCTCAGCTCCCCGATGTAGGTTGTGCAGAGACTATTATCTCTATTTTATAAACGAAGTAGCAGAGTTTTAGTGAAGTAAAGTGATTTGCCAAAGACTCAGAGCCAACAGAGCTGCAATTGCAATTCGGATCTCCTGGAATGCTAACTTCATTCTTTGATTTTATATCCTCTGAGTCAAAGCTCTAATAGGAGCTGATTCTGTTTTATTGCAGATGCTTCCATTCCTTTCATTGACAGCATGTGGCTATGCGTGCCTGTCACACACACACCCACAGTGAGCGCTATGCAGGTGTGAGGGAACCGGGCGCTTTTAGACCAGTGTGCAGCAGTGGTGCGTGTGCCTCACCTGGGGCCTTGTTAAGACTCCCAGTAGGTCTGGGGTGCAGTAAGACTGCATTTCTGACAAGTTCCAGAGGATGCTGATGCTGTTGGCCCATTACCCACACTGAATAACAATGATTTGGATAGAATGAAGGTGACAGGAAAAAATGTGCAAAGAGGAAAAGAATTTTGTTCCTCTTTTATTTTGTTTTTATGCGGTTTGTGGTTAACACAAGAAATAGACACTGAAGTAATTTTGGCCCGCCTCTATCTAGTCCTTTGACTCCACAATAGTTACATTTCCCTGGCCCACCTGCCATACAGCACATGTGTTCACAATGCTTGATTTTTTTCTCACTTGATGCTGTTATGCACAATTTTCTTGTATACCACTATAGATTCTTTTGAGTTAATAAGCATCATTCTTTTTTAAAATTATTTTTTATTTTTAGTTGTGGTGAAATATACACAATTTATAATTTTTATCATCCGTTTTTAAGTGTGCAGTTCACTAGTGTTAAGTATAGTTTCACTTTTTGTGCAACCAATCTCCAGAGCTTCTTCATCTTGCAAAACTGAAACTCTGTACCCGTTAAACAACTCCCCCTTTCCTCCTCTCTTCAGCCCCTGGAAACTACCATTCTGAACATCCTCAATTATCTCAAAGAAATGCAGTTATTTCAAAGACATATCCTACTTGCCATTCATATATTTTGGGGACAAAGTGAAGAAATGATTTGGAGTCAGAAGTGATGCCAAACAGAACTTTACCACAACCCAGTTTTGTGTTCCAGGCTAAGTCTCCTAAACCTTGTTCTGCATTTGCAAAATAGTGTCATCTCTTCCCTATTTACCTCATAGGGCTGTTATGAAGATCAAATGATATAATAAATGGGTCTGAAACCTTTGCAAATATAAAGTGCTATACAAATCTAAATTTTTGTAGTGCTTAGCGCCCAGAGCATTCGCTCTGAGAGAAAAGGAATACTAACAGGGATAGTGGAAATAGGCCAGCTGAGATGAGCAGCCTTGGAAGGGAGGGCACGGCCTAGGGAGGGGCAGGGTGAAGGATATATCTGTGGATGTGGGGGCTAAACCATGACACCTCTCTCTATGAATTGGAAACCAGTTTTAGAGAAAGAGTCAGAAGTGAGAGCCAGACATATGGATTTGGATATAATAATTTTATCTTTGTTACTTATAAAGCACTTTGGAGAAACTTGCTTAGATCTGTGAGCAGGAAGGCTTATTAATATTTCATCTGTAGCTTAAATGTCCTTACTGTCTTGGTCATGGCAAAGCTAGAAAATTCCAGGCTTTTCCTGTAAGGACCGTTTCCTTGTACCTCATTTCAGAGGACAGAGCTGAACACCAAGGCAGATACCAAAGTGAGGACTAAAAGCAGACTGAAACACATGCCAGTTTTTTTCTCCCAAACTGCAAGGGTAGGGTCACTGAAGGATGGTGAGAAGGGTCTGCAATGTTAGGCCTCCCTAAGGAGTTCCTGCCTGTGAAAACATGAAGTCAGGTAAAACTCGTTTGTACCACTCACCACGCCACCACCACCTCCACCCATCACCACTACCACTACCTGCCACCATCACACACACACTCCAACCGCCTCCCAGATGCTCAGAGCTGGGAGAACAAGGGCTATGGAAAACCTATCCCTAGGGCTGACTATTGCTCAAAAGCAAGAGAGGTAGCTATTTTCTTTCTTATCCCTTCATCCAAATATTTTCCTAATTTCATGACCTAGAATTCAGTCAAAACAGCCAATCTATAGTTTAGATATAATATGCCTTAGGTATGGGCTGCAGTGAAAAATTAAAGACCCATTCTAAAGCTGTTTCTATCGAAACAAACGATTTATAAGCTTGTGGATTGTTTGGGGAACATGACATACAAAAAAAAAAAAAGCTTCTGGAAAATAGCAGCAGCCATTTGATAAATCATGGACTACAAGATTTGATCAATTATATACATAGTTCTAGATTATCACAATGGAAAAATGAAATGGCTCCCTTGCTCTCAAAAGAGTATATGTCTTCCTTAACACATTTATGATATTTTTGTTAAGATAAAAAAGTA
>RJWJ010024002.1:0-25251 GCA_004363605.1 Indri indri
AGGTTGAGGATTGACAGTGTAGCACCAGTGTCCACAAGGGCTATGGCGTGTTTTCCCAGTTATGGATATTTCTATCTCCATAAAGTATTTGTTAGAGGGAAAACCCTTGTATTCTCTTGGAGCATCCCTATTTTGATTTTAGAGTTCTTTTGGTGCCTTCCTCTGGGGCCTTCAGCACCTGCTTGTGAAAGCACCCATTTAAGTTTCTTGCAATCCTTTTTAAGATGTCCTTTCTTTTTGCATAGTAGCAAGTTGCTTCTTCTTTGGCTTGTGATCTGTGTGTGGCAGTGGGGGTGGGAGGGAGTGGAACCCTTGTGACCCTCCAACTTGGTTACTAAATTGCTTTAGTTGTAAACTCATAAGCTCAGAGGCTGTTTTCTTTTGCTTCTTAATGATGGTTTATGACAATGGTCAGCTAGGGTGACTAGGTTGCTAGAGGACAGAGAAGCCCAAGCCACATTATTTCTCTTTGTCCAGGTCACTAATTCATCATCTAAGCCTTTTCCAAATCCAGAACTTAGTAAAGTGTCACTTTTACCATGCTCAAAGTTTTGGGGAGGTGTCCCTGAATGCTTGAATGTTTTTTCAAAACTAATGTAAAAATCAGATATGGTTTCACTTGGGAGTGTTTTACATTTTTGCCCAATCTATAACTTTGGGAAATATCTGTGGTAAATTCTCATAGAGATGGTTGCAAAGCTCCCTGCATTATTCTCTCTCATTTGCATCTATTTTGTCAAAATCTTCTAAAGGCTGCTTCCAATCCACTACCCTAAACCATTCTCTGGCTTTGTTTGGGGGGGGCAGTAATTCAATTAGGTGATATAGGTCAGAAAACCCTGGATCATAGGTCCTATGCATTAATTGGAATTCCTTGGCAAACCCAAGGCGGTCTTGAATCGGGTTGGGAAATCCAGATACCAGGGCCCTTAATTGGTCCAGGTTATATACAATATGTTAGGATCTCCTCTACTGGTCCCTGTTTCTCCTCTTTGGAGCACTTTCCAACACTATACCCCCCCAAACACACACTCTCTACCCAACTGCATTTATGCCCAGAAGTATTCTGGGCCCTGTACCTTTGGAGTCCTGCTCATAGATGGCCCCAGTTCCAGGAGGGTAGACTGGTGACCAGTTGGCTTCACTGGTCAGCAGGCACTTTTTCCTGCTGTGGGGTTATGTGAGATAAAGCCAACAGAATGGTATTAACACTGGTTTGGGGTGACTCAGATTGTATATATAGACAGTGTCTTATTTCATGTAGTGTTACTATAAAGGAATATCTGAGGCTAGGTAATTTATAAAGAAAAGAGGTTTATTTGGCTCATGGTTCTGCAGGCTGTACAAGAAGCATGGTACTGATATTTGCATCTGTTAGGACCTCAATGTGCTTCCACTCATGGCAAAGGCAAAGAAGAGCCAGCATGTGCAGAGATCACATGGCAAGAGAGGAAGCAAGAGAGAGTGTGAGGGAAGTGTCAGGCTCTTTTTCACAATCAGCTCTCACTGGAACTAAATAGAGCAAGAATGCACTCAGCGCCATGAGAATGGCATCAAGCCATTCATGAGGGATCCACCTTCATGACTGAAACACCTCCCACCAGGCCCCGCCTCCAACATTGGGGATTAAATTTCAACATGAAGTTTGGAGGGGTCAAATATGCAAACCATAGCAGACAGGGTTTGCACACTGAATGGTGGTCTTGCCCAAGAGAATCTGAGCTCAATATTCTAAAATAAACTCTTGCTTCACCCCAAGTTCCCCTATAGTTTCTCCTTTCCCCAGCTTCCACCAAACCAATGACTTTTGATTCCTCACTGCAGAGTCCAGATTGCTTGCCTCTAAATCCAGGTGTCCTGATTGAAATGCTAATATCAGGTGATTAATAAAATGACTACCAGCTGCATACAAAGATGCTTCCATTTAAGTGATTTCAATCCCATTAATTATCTGTCTTGAGTCCTGGATACTCAGGGTCCTGGATTCAGTATATACATTTGGCTAATGGTGTTTCCATACTTATTTCTGCCTTTCCATCTGCCAACCTTAAATAATGAGAAAATATGATTAAATATAACATTTATTCAAGAGCAAAGATTGAGAATGGTCGCCTGGGAAAGCACAGATTCCAAACGAATGGGGTCAGCATTTTCCAAAGTGGAGAAGTTAAGGTTTCAATTTCATAGGCACAGATGGAGAACTTCCAGCAATCTTACAACATTTTCCATACAAGGCCATGTGCATACACCACAGCAATTTGATTGGTTACAGATCACTACATTTTAAGGAAGATTATTACTCTGTGAGGAGAGGCAATGATTTGAGGGGCCTTACCTCTTGCACCACTTGGTTTTCTTAATTACAGGGGGAAAAAAAGGCAGAAGTTGCAGCTGCCTGCCTCCAGTTGCATAGCCACATTCCTCTCAAGGCTCAGGACAATTTAGAGTTCTAATAGCTTTAAGTTTGACTTATTTTAAGTTTGAATTATTTAATTTCATATTTTCCCCTTTTCATCAAGATCTTTCAAAGAAAGCATCATGGATGAACTCAAACAGTTTGGGCTCCTTTAATGCTCAGGAGCTTAGTCCCATGGTGCTAGAAGTCTCATTCCTAGAGCATCATGTCCCAAGGCAGGGGACATTTGTCAGGCTATAAAGCTGACGGGGTATACAGTGAATTTAAAGCAACATGAGGGAAGTGACTTTGTGACCTGAGTCAGGCTGCACAGCTGCACTTTCAATAATGTAATTCTTTGAGCAACATTTTAGTTCGTTCGATTGTGCATTGACTCCCATTGCAAACAAATACTGCACCAGCAGTGAAGACAAAAACAGGACAATGAACAACAAATGATTATAATTCCTAGAATAAGTAACAGCTTCTGCCACCAAATTCCTTATGATCCAAATCATCTATTTAACCAATTGTTTAGAGAGGGTGTTGGATCTGAAAGGTTAGTTATTTGGGTTTTCATATCAGCCATTAATGTTAGTGATGTTATCTGATTCATCTGGGATATAGACACAATACTCAGTTTTTATGATAGAGCAGGTTCCCCCTTGTGCTGCAGTGAGTATGTCTAAAGCCATAAATTTCTGTAATACAACCTTTTTCATAAGAGTATCTTCATTGTTTAATAATGAGATACCCACACAGCTATCATTTAGGGCCTTTTTTGTATAATTGGTTAGGGCCTCTACATGACAAATGACATTCTCAATAACCAGTTGTGGCAGAATATGGAAGCTAAATTATCAGACCAATGGAATGTAGAATGAACCCAACAAAATCGTAAACGGGGAAGAGTTGCAGGCTTTCGAAGGATGTGAACTATTTGGCCTTGTTCCCAGGCACGACCTAAAGAACACCATCCTAACCATCCTGGGGTTGACCGTGGTCATAGGTTAGTGCTGCACAGCTGAGATATTCCATTCAGAGCTGGCCAATAAATCCACATTTGCTGTGCCCATTCAGTGCCATGCCAATCAGTACTTTGTAATATTATGGCATAGCTACACTGTTCTTTGGGTATCCAGACAATATCTCTAGTGCTATCGGGCCATGTATCTTTGGTGTGATTCTTTTGTTCCTAACATAAAGAGGCCAGCTGACTAAGCTGACCAAAAGAGGAGGTAAGCCAGGTAAAAACACCCCAAATTTGTGTTATTACTATCCTGAAATTGAATTGTCTTCTTTCTCAGTTGAGGCAGCATCAGCATCAAAGCTAATGAACTGGTTTCTTTTACCAAAAAGCTCTTCCCATGCCTTTTGCTTTGTAAAATATTATTAATAGGCCAGTGATACGCGTCATCCTTAGTCATACTGGTGTTAAGCATTGATGACTGTTTTTGAGAAACATGGATATATTTCTGATATTCTATCCAATTTTGTCTTTGGAAAGAAGACACCCACCATGATAGGCCAGAGCCACTGGAAAGGGGCAAGTGTCTTTCTATAGCCTATTAGCATGTCCTGAGCCATTGCAAGAAGAGGTTTGTTTCATGGGCAACAGTTGGTGATAGT
This sequence comes from Indri indri, assembly GCA_004363605.1. NCBI lineage: Eukaryota > Metazoa > Chordata > Mammalia > Primates > Indriidae > Indri > Indri indri. The sequence goes on from RJWJ010024002.1 coordinate 4,025, forward strand.
AGCAACAAAACATAAGAAGTAGGAATGAAAAGAGAGAAATTTAGTCAGAGCTTTTCCATCTGTTAATGATTATTAATATTAAGCATTCATTTAGATACAGGCCTGGTCAGACATCATTTTCTTCTCATCTTTGTTGGTTCTGGAGAATTTTAATTTCTGATGACTGGTTTGAGATGAAGTCCAAACTGGTGAAGCAGCTTTCTTTAAATAGGCAACATGTATCCAGGAATTGATTCATTTCGAAACTGCCTATATTAAAATAATAAAAGGCCATAAAGCAGGAATAGTGATAAAAGTCTGATTTCTATAAAAGTATAGATATAGCTAAAAGTCAACTAGCCATTGTTCCCTAACTTCCCTACTTCTGTAACTACTCACTGCTTATGTGTCCCATCCTTGACAGGTGCAAAATTTGTGACTTCCCCAACCATTTCTGTAGATAACATTGCTATTGTAAAACCTAAGACTGGTCTTTGAGATATCTTCCAGACTCTGCATTTGGGGATACCAACTGACATCAACCAGACCAGTGGCCATGCATGGGAACCGATCCAATCCAACGAGTCTTGTGACCACCTACCCAGGAACTGTCCCAGCCAAGTAGACAATTTCTGCTTCCCAACCCCATGGATTCACGAGCATTGGTGGTTCAGTGGTAGAATTCTCGCCTGCCAACCCCATGGATTCATCCTCAGCCAATCAGCAGATCCAATTCCCTAGCCCTTTGTTTGTCAAACCACATTTAAAAATATTAGCCCCAAAATTCTCAGGGAGGTGGATTTGAGAAATTGCTCCCATATCCTCACTTGGTGCCTTGTGATATTAGTCTTTCTCCGCCGCAACTCCTGTTGTCTCAGTATATTGGCCTTTATCTGGGCAGTGGGCAAGGGACCTGGTTAGGCAATAACGCTTTTAGCTTAGAAGCACAAATGTTGGTTAGGAGCATCTGATTAGGTCCTTTTCACCTGGGTTGGAGAGAGTACTTTAAAAGATGTAAAAGATGTGATTTCCAAAGCACAAAATATTTTAGTTAAAGTCTGTGGTCCTTGAGTTTTTTGTCTTCCAGGAGCTTACCATGGAAAGTCTTTTACTAGATTACAATTTTTAGTTAGCTGCCTCATAAGGCCACTGCAATACTATAACATATCCTCTTATAATATCATAGATTCACAGTTTCCTGGTGACAATTTCATAGGTCTGCCTATTATAATTTCAAATGGAGTCAGTTGGTGATTACCAAAAGGGATTGAGCTTAGGTTAAGCAAAACTCATAGAAGAGCTGTTGACCAAGAAATTTTTAAAACCTCAGTTAATTTGCCAACTGAGTTTTGATTATTGTTTTTGTGTTTCACTAACCCAGATGACTGGGGGTGATAGGCACAATGGAAATACTGGAGAATGGGCTTTATTTTGTATATGGACTGGATTATTTGTCCAGTGAAATGAGTACTTCGGTCACTATGAAATTTTAGAGGAACTCCCCAAGTTGGAATAATTTTCTCTAAGAGAATTTTACTTACTGCTAAGGGAGTTGCTCTTCTGCATGGAAGTGTGTTTTTCTTAAGGGACTCATTCCCTGTGAGATTGTTTTACATCACTAGAGATAAGGTCCTACACGTCCAAGAGACCTTAGAGTGCTTTTTGGCCAAGAGAAACAGCATCTCTTATCTCCAGGATTTATCTTATCCTCATAGAGCCTTTTATAATTTTGGTCACTAAAAGAGAATGTTTAGATTTGTCAATTGAACCGCATTTCAGAATCGGGCCAGGTTTAAAGATTACAAATTTTTCACATAAGCCACAAAGATTCACTCCCTCTTTTCAGCAAGAAACTGCTTTCCTCCCAACAAAAATTTTGAATAAGAGAAAAGATTGAGAAACTCTCAAGAGTAATTCTGAACAAAACCTTAACCTCAGAGAAAAGTGAAAATCCCAAATTCATGATTATAACTATCTCTAGGTTGGGCACGGTGGCTCATGCCTGTAACTCTAGCACTTTGGATGGCCAAGGCAGGAGGATCACTTGAGGCCAGGAGTTTGAGACCAGCCAGAGTAAGAATGAGACCCTTGTCTGTACAAAAAAAAAAAGGGAAAAATAAAAGAAGAACTATCTCTAGAGAATAACAAATGAAACTCCTACCTTATTGCAAAGCTTCAATTCCAACTCTGTCAGGTTAGGAATATATGTAGCTCTAATAAACCGTGAGTCCTCAGTCAAGCCTGGGAGGACTCAGACTGAGAGGGGCCTAAGAACAGATCGCTGTTGACTCCAGTGCAGTTGGGTGATGAAAAGGTGGGAATCACTGGAGGTCCACTTCAGGTCCCTTCATGGTTCCTAGAATGTCAACCTTAAATAATGAGACTCAGGAAATGTGATTAGGCTCAGTGTGGTGGCTCAAACCTATAATCCCAGCACTTTGGGAGGCCAAGGTGGGAGGATTGCTTGAGGCCAGGAGTTTGAGACCAGCCTGGACAATACTGCAAGACCCTGTCTCTACAAATAATTGAAAAGTAGGATGTGGTGGTGTGTACCTATAGTCCTAGCTACTAGGAAGGCTGAGGCAGGAGGATCACTTGAGCCCAGGAGTTCAAGGCTACGGTGAGCTATGATCATACCACTGCACTCCAGCCTGGGTGACAGAGCACAACCCTGTCTCTAAATAAAACTAAAAAAAAAAAAATATATATGTATATATATATATATGTATTATGATTAAGTATGGAGTTTTTTCAAGCGCAAAGCTTGAGGATGGCCACCCGGGAAAGCACAGACTCCAAATGAATGGGGTCAGTGTTTTCAGAAGTGAAGTTAAAGTTTCAATTTCATAGGTACAGATGGAAAACTTCCAGCAGTCTTAACAACATTTTCCATACAAGACCATGCGCATACACCACGGCAATTTGATTCGTTGCAGATTGCTACATTTTAGGGAAGATTACTTTATTACTTTGTGAGGAGAGCAATGATCTGAGGGAGCTTGTCCCTGGCACCACCTGGTTTTCTTAATTACTTACAGGAAAAAAAAAAGGCAGAAGTTCCACCTGCATGCCACATAACTCAGGTTGCATAGGCACACTCCTCTGAAGGCTCAGGATAATTTAAAGTTCCAATAGCTTTAAGTTTGAATTATTTTAAGTCTGAGTTATTTAATTTCACACACCCATTCAACTTTCTTCTTCCATGTAAGCCAATGTCCTAAATTCAGTCTTAAATACATATCCCCTGAGCTTGTTTCCATGTTCAGACTTGCAGGTTCCATGAATGGAAGAACATAGGTTCTGGTCCTAGCCTTCTGATTGTCCCATCAAAGACTACTAATTATGATATTAATAGATACTATAAAAAGTCTTACTAGAGCAGGAACAAATATCAAAATGTGAATAGTCCTAGGTTTGCAGGTACAGGGAGTAGAGGGTCTATTGCCGGTTAAAAAATGAAATAACTATCTGGGCACGGTGGCTCAGAACTGTAATCCTAGCACTCTGGGAGACTGAGGCAGGAGGATCTCTCCAGGTCAGGAGTTTGAGGTTGCAATGAGCTATGACGACGCTACTGCACTCTAGCCCAGGTGAGAGCTCAAGAATCTGTCTCAAAAAAGATAAACAAAATAACTAGTCTCTGCGGAAGTTACGGCCCAAGATAATGATGATGGCAGCTAACATTTATTAGTCATTTACTCAAAAATTATTTTTCTGACATTAAAAAAAAAAAACTTCAGTATTTACTGAGTGCTTACCATATTCTAAGCAAAGCCACACTATGAATTGGGCATTGAATTATAAGAATCATTTTTCAGATGAGGTAACTAAGGCACAGAGAGGCTAAGTAACTTGCCTATGGTTACATGGCTAGTCAGTAGCAGAGCTGAAGTAGGAGACCAAGTCTGTCTGACACAGAGACCTGTCTGTTACCCAGCTCTCTACTCGATACAGCCTACTGATGAGCTTTGCCTAAAAGAACAACTTTTTTTCCCATCACTTACACCAAATAAATTCTGAATATTTGAAGACTAGCATTACCCTTTGCTACTTTGATACAGCAAGTGTTACAGTGGGTGGTTCCAAGGATAAACCTAGCGGCACACAGAGAGTTGGAGAATCAAGGTTTATTCTCTGGCGGGCTCAGAGGGGTTTCACCACCAAATTCTGAGCCCCGTCTACCTGATTTTTCCCACTTTTATTAAGTTGGGGTGGTCCGAGGGGTGGGGTCTCAGGTGGCTAATGCTCCAGGTAATAGGCTAGTTGATGTGCCAGGTAATAGGTTAGTATTATGTTGATGAGCATCTTCCGTGAGCAGTGGGGGTCTCAGGTGGCTGACGCCCATGTAATAGATGGGGGTTTTCCTTATCTCTTAAATATGCAAACCCCTGGGGTCAGTGAAGACTCTCAGTCAGGAAAGAGTCTAGCAATACATACAGAGAAAGTGATTAGAATTATGTAAGAAAATTTCTGATAAATACTATTTCCCTTATTATTATTTAATGATAAAAGCATATGCAAGAAACCAAAATATTTCAGCCCAAAATATATTTCCTTGACATATTTTAAGATGGCTATTCAGAGGACTGGAAATACAAGAACAGCTAAAGGGCTGTCTTTTGTGGGGAAGATTTGCCTCTGTTGAGAAAATCTGCAGTGATGCAGCCAAGCTTTTTCTGAGGGCCTTCCCTTGTCCATACCTAGGAAAGATTTACTGAGAGTCTGACACCCTGAAAGGTCTGAAAGAAACCTTTACCTTCTCTTCTCTTTGAGGGCTGCCACCTGTGAGGTTCATCTACATAACAAGACCACCTTTGTTAGCCAGGCCTCCTCTTCTCCCCTCCCATAACCTGTTTGGCCACAATCCAAGCTCCCATTCTTTCTGTAACCCCAAGATGGTACATAAGCTTCTGTTCCCCATTGGGTGGGTGTGGTAATCACCCTGTGGTTCTTGCTCATGTACCTTAATAAATTTCCATGCCTTTTCTCCTATTAACCTGCCTTTTGTCAGTTGATTTCTGGTGAAACATGGCCCCTATGCATATTAATAATCAATTAGTTATTTTAAATATTAAATTCATTTATATGTCAAATGTCTTATTGTTTTGGGCAATTAATGTCTGTTTAAAACGAGGTTCCCAACTGCTACCCTGGCAGGTTCACTTCTAAGAAAGAAGCCCAGAATGATGTTCTGGTATATTCCCATCTTCCCTTTCCCTTTATACTCACTTCTCCACATTACCCTCTCATCTGAACTTGGAATACATCAAAATTTATCTAAATTCTAAGATCAAGTAGCACTAGAAAAAGTGATTTTTCCAAGTGTGAAGACCTGATATCTATCTTTTGACCTGTGGTAGCGCATCCAGTCTAAGACAGACTCCCTCCATGATTTATTCATACAATTTAAATATTCATCGGAATTTCCATTACTGAGAAGTTAAGAGTTTCTGCTATTTTTTTCTATCCAAAAAAATTCCATGGTCGAACATTTAATTGGGAGGAGATTTTCACTAAAGAAGAACACTCAGTGATAGATTTTAGATGATGTCATTTGTTTAGTAATACGAATCAGCACAAAAATCAGTTTGGACACTGTACAGAGAACAAGAAAAGGAGCTGTTTTTCCCTGCGTAGGAACACTGTGCCGACAGGACCACCATCTTCTCGTGACTGATAGCTGATGGTTAACAACAGTTCAAATTTGACTTTGGCATAGTTTCTAAGCAAGTCTTTCCTTGCGCTAAAAGCAAATGCACTCTGTGTCTCTCACTGCCCTCTATTGGCTGGAACGAGAGGTGCTGGCTCGGGTGAATTGCTTAATTGCAAGCTAACATCTTTTTCGAGTAGTAGATGTGCAAGACACTTTGCTGCACACAGGTTACCCTCCAGCATAGTTTGACCTTAAGTATCTCGCGCATTTAATCCCCATTTTTGCAGACGTAAGATTAATTGGCATCCACCATACAGTGTTGTGGTGCGTGAAGACTACGGACTTTGTGGAGAATCTTGTCACTCTCTGACCTTGGGCAAGTGATAAAATTTCCCTAACTCTTCCCTAATCCAGCTTCCCTGGGTCATTGCAGAAAGGAATGAAATCGTGTTTATAAAGCACAGTTTCTAGAAGAGAGGCGGCGCTTGATAAATATAGATCTTCCTCCCTACCCTCACTCATGTTCCATCGTGCACCCCCGCAAATATTTCTAGGGGTGAATCCATAGCAAAACATTTGCAGATGCATTATTTCAACTCACAACGACCTCCTGTCCTCAAAAATAAGTAGAAGCTAAACTCCACACAAATTTGATTCCAAATTTTGTCCGTTCACATCACACTATTTCTCCTTTGTAGCATCAGGAAGTGTGATATCCTTCTACCACCATCATTATTTCTCTGCCTAACACTCTGTTGCACTCTCCTAGGTCCAATGAACTGATTGTTTTTGTCTCTGCCAAAATTCGTATGTTGAAATCCTCACCTTCAATGTGATGGTATTAGGGGGTGGAGCCTTTGGGAGGTAATTATGGGGTGAAGGCCCCATGAATGGAATTAGTTCCCTTATAAAAGGGACCACAAAGAACTCTCTCACCTTATTTCTACCATGTGAGGACACAGAGAGAAGACGACTATCTATGAACCAGGAAGCAGGCCCTCACTAGACACCAAATGAGTCTTCTGGCACCTTGATCTTGGACTTCTTAGCTCCCAGAACTATAAGAAATAAATGTTTGCTGTTTAAACCACCCAGTCTATGGTATTCTGTTACAGTCGTCCAAAAGGATTAAGACACTGGGTTAAAAAAATTTTGGTAACTGCTCATCTTTCATAGTTGGATGCCACTAAATATTGTTTAACGTTGATAAATCAGAAATACGGGAGGTCATATAGAGATAACAATTAGGGAAATAAAGACAGAAGTAGTTAAAAGTGGTTACCTAACAGAAGTGGGGCTGGAAATGGGGCAGAGAGGAAGACAGGAGACTTCTACTTTGATTTTAGATTCTCCAGTATTGTTTAATTTTGTTACATGTGCACATATTAATTTTATAATTATATTTTTAAAATTTCTCTTCTTTTCGAGGAAGACATGGTGGCAGGTGCAGTGGAGTCGTGGTGTGCCGGCTTCTGCTCCTGACTCACCACTGTTCACTCTCGCCAAGGAACAAGTTGGTCAGGAAGCCGTGCTACAGCCATGGCTTGTAAAGATACCGGAAAAACACCTGTGGAGCCAGAGGTGGTGATTCGCCGAATTAGGATTACCCTAACCAGCCGCAACCTGAAGTCCCTGGAAAAAGTGTGTGCTGACTTGATCAGAAAAACAAAGGAAAAGAATCTCAAATTGAAAGGACCAGTTCGGATGCTTACCAAGACTTTGAGAATCACTATAAGAAAACCTCTTTGTGGTGAAGGTTCTAAGACTTGGGATCACTTCCAGATGAGAATCCACAAGTGATTCATTGACTCGCACAGTCCTTCTGAGATTTTAAACAGATTACTGCCATCAGTATTGATCCAGGAGTTGAGGTTGAAGTCACCATTGCAGATGCTTTAGTTAACTGTTTTCATAAACTGATTACCAGTTGTAAAAATAAAATAAAAAAATAAAATTTCAAGTCTTTCATAAATAATGTAGTTTGGAGATACTTGAGGCCTAATTTCTGTGCCTGGGGAATGGTAAGGTGCTACGGTAGGTGTGTTAGTTGAAGTGGACTATCTGCTGTAAGAAATTAACCCCAAAATGTATTATGGTCCAAACACCATAGAATTTTATTTCTCGCTCTCAGAACGAGGCAGTTCCAGGTGGGTGACATAGGGCTGGAGAAGTGGGAGGAGGGAGAGGGAGGATGCTCTGTTCCACACAGTCATTCAAGGACCCAGGCTGGCAGAGGTCCAATTCACTTGGGAATTAATACCCAGCCAGCGAAAGGGGAAAGAACGTGGAGAAGTATGCATAGGAGGATTGTTATGGACCAGGCCTGCTAGCACTGCACAGCACTTCTGCTCATATTGCATTGATTGGGACTCAGTCATTGGCCACACCGAACTGCAAGGGAGGCTGAGAAACATGGACCAGCTGAACATCCTGAAAGAAGAGAACATGGATTTTTAGTTAGCAGTGAGCAGTTCTGTCACAGAGGGTTACAACAGATCCTTTTAGTGTCCCTGCTTTGGAGGACTCACAGGTCTAATCATGCTAGGATAAAATCCTCACTCAAAGATAGGATGTAAAAGGTGGTGTTTGGCACATCCCCTGAGTCCACCTCTGACATTAGCTGAAGTCAAACAGTTCCCAAGCTCACTGCCAGTGCCCCACACGGAGTGGCCCTGCCACTCTCCCGTATTCTGCTCTGGGTTTTTCTGAAGCCACAGGAGCTCCCTTGGCCCATGCGCAGGACAGCCCAAAAGTACAGAGGAAATTAACACCTTGGGGACAGACCTCAACCAGAGGTGAAATGGATAAGGCAGGTAAGAGCAGTTCCATCACAGCTTTATTCATATTAGCCAAAGTGGAAACAACCCAATGCCCATCAACAGAAGAACAGTTAAATTAATTGTGGTGTATTCGTACGATGGAATACTACACAGGAATTAAATAGAACAATCTACTGATAAAAGCAACAACACAGATGAATCTCATAGATATTAAGTTGAATGGAAGAAGCCAAATTTAAAAGAATATACTATTAACATAAATCATTGTTTGGTTCAAAAAGAAAAGAATACATACCATATGATTTCCCTTATACAAAGTTCGAGAATGGGCAAAACTAATCCATGACGATAGAAGTTAGTTAGAATAATGATTACCTCCCCATGGGGTTCGAGTACAGACTGAGAAGCAAGAGGGACCCTTTCAAGGTGATGGGAATTTTCTATGTCTTGATCTGTGTGGTGATGACACGAGTGTGTACATATGCAATAATTCATCGAACTATCCACTCAGGATTGCTGCTTTGGGTACCTGTGTATTATCCTTCTATAAAAGCTTAAAAAATATTGGGGGTTCTATTTGCAAGAACTGTTGGGTAAGCAATGAACAACGTCTGCCATATCCACTCCAGGGGGCCTGAGGACCGAAGATCCTGATCTCCCTACACCACCTTGCGTGTGTTCTCCACTGACCCTGTGAAGAAGGGCATGAGGTGAGCTGTCTAAAGACATCCACCTGTGAGCTGGTAGAGATGGAGTCCTTGGAGTTCAGAATTCTAGTCAAACACTCCTCTGATTGTCACTTGAATTGGTATGGTGGTGCGTAAAAGGAACATGGAAGGGTCAGACAGATCTCCTCAAATTTAAACCTATTGCCTAAAATTCAATTTCATGAGCATCGTGGGAGGCCTGGGATTTTACTGCTGGAGCCAATGATGAAGGTAGATCTGGAAACGTAATTATCTACGGTGAGCATAAACAAACACAGCTCTCAGCCGACATGGGAGGCCCCTTTTTCATCCTGCTATCACCATCCTAAGATTACAATGGAATGTGCAGTTCCTAAGGTCTTCACTGGTTGCCACCCAGACGTATCTCCTCATGCGTTTTATTTGGCTAGAAGGCTTAATTTAAATAAAGCAGCAGGTGAAGACTTTCTGTTATCAAAATTATTCAAATCTTCCTCTAAATGACTTCCTCCAAAATACAGACCCATATGCTTGTTAAACACTCCATTTAAACATTATGTCTATTTCTCCCTTAAAATATGTCAGATTGAGGATTTCTGGGTCAGTATTTTATGTAAGATTCAATAGAATTGCAAGTTCAAATACTCCACTGTTACATAAGGGAAAAATTATCAAGAATAATTTATTGTTAGTTGCCTCACATTCTTCTTGGAATTAAATGGGCATAACTTTAAATAAATGAATTATAGAGCTGGTTGTTCCTGTTTGTTTTTAACTTACTTCTCCTCTGCCTTTAACCCTGGACAAGAATGACTCTAGGTTAAGCTGCCTGAGCGTAGTATTAACTCCTAATTATTGGTTCTTATACAAAAGCTGCATCTTAACATCTTAGCACGAGGCACTATCTGCATTCTTACAAATCTGTCTCCTGGTAAACCAGATAACTATATTGAGGGGCCCGAAGCAGGACTGTATCCTTACCTGTCTCCCACACTTTCTTTTTCTGTTTTTTTAATGGTAAAAAACATAACATTAAATTTACCATCCTAATCATTCGTAAGTGTACAGTTCAGTAGTGTTAAATACATTCATATCGTTGTGCAACAGATCTCTAGAATGTTTTCATCTCGCAATACTGAAACTCTACACCCATTAGACACTAATTCCCCCTTCCCCTCCTTCCTCTCTCCAGCCCTTGGTAACTACCTTTCTACTTTCTGTTTCTATGATTATCTGTTTCTATGATTTTGATGCTTTGGGTGTTTTATGAGTGAAGTCATATGGTATTCGTCCTTTTGTGACTGGCTTATTTTGCTTAGCATAATGTCCTCAGGATTCATCCATGTCCCCACACTTTCTTTTTAACCACTCTTTGAATGATACACAACCATTGGATGACCCTAGGTTCATTCCCCCGTGCTAGAGGCATGAACTAGGAACGGCTTTAATGTCGCTCAAAACTGGGCTTTCCATGGGAGCGTTATGTGGCTTTTTCTGTATCTGTGATGAGTGATTGGTAAAAGCTTCTTTGAAAAGCTTCCATGCTAAGTCACCTCATTCATGCTCTAGAATAAAAAAACTTGGGGAACTTGAATTTGTTCATTTATTGAAGGCCCAGAATAAGCCCTTAAAAATGATTCTGCTTTGGTTATATGTACTCCCTCGGTGTACCTTTGAAATAAGGAGGGTACGGCAGATTGTATTTTACAAAAATGGCTGCAACGATATTTCTAGTCTTACATGCTCTTCCAAATTCCACCACTTAACCATCAACACTTGGGGTCCATATCTCCTCCCCTTGAACCTGGGCAGAGATTTGTGCAAGCCTCAATGAATAGAATGTAGTACAAGTGACAGTGCATGACTTCTAAGGATAGGTCATAAAAGGTTATATGACTTCCATCTGGTTCTCTCTCTCTCTCTCTCTCTTAGACATGTGCCTTTAGTGTCCTGAGCCACCTTGTAAGAAGTCCAGCTATCCTGAAGCCAGGCTGCTGGACAGACCATATGCAAAGACTACATAGAGATAGAGTTGTCCAAGGAGCCCAGCTATACCAGCCCCCAGCCGATTGAGTCTTCCCAGCCTGGCAATAGACGTGTGAATGAGCAAGCCTTCAAAGGATTCGAGCCCTAGCTGCTGTCTGACTGTAACCACATGAGAAAACTGAGCAAGAACTGCCTAGCTGAGCCTAGTCAACCCCCATAACCATGAGAGGCAATAATAATGACCACTGTCATTTTAAGCTACAAGGTTTTGGGGTGATTTCTTAGGCAGCAATAGAGAATGGAAATAGGGCTGGTCATCCATTTGTCCTAAAGAAGCTTTTAGTTAGATGCCTTACTTTTCATAAAACCTCATTTGTTAACTAAAATATATGGTTTTACCCTAAAGCAACACCATCGAACAACTACCCTTCAGACTTTGATAGAGAATATAAACTCCAATGATATGCTCCTAACCCTTATCAAAGGTCTGCTTCAGAGAGGTGATCTCAATGGAGAATTGTTGAAAGTACTCGCATTCCTCTGGATTTTCTAGATGTAGTTTTTGATGTACTTAAAATTTTAGAAAGTTTCAGTCTCGAGCCATATTTCCTTGGACTCTGATAAAATTGCGCTCAGTAAATTGGGCCATAGGTCATGCTGCAGCTTTCACACTACAAGACAAAGCTTTAGCAAAGCTCTGTTGGATTTGCTGTAAGCATATCATTGAGGACACTGTTCACCACATCCCTTCATGTCCCAGATATAAAACCAAATACTAGAAATTTCTTTTAGAGCCAAGTCCCAATAAAGGTTGAGAAACTAGAATGTTTTGCCTTCATAGTAAAGAAAATCATAATTAGCCTTCATTTTTTTTTTTTTTTTTTTGAGAGAGGGTCTTACTCTGTCTCTCAGGCTGGGGTCTAGTGATGCCATCACAACTCACTGCAGCCTCAAACTCCTGAGGCTCAAGCCATCCTCCTGCCTCAGTCTCCTGAGTAGCTGGGACTACAGATGCACACCATCACATCTGGCTAATTTTCAAAATTTTTTGTGGAGACAGGGTCTTGCTGCATTGCCCAGGCTGGTCTCGAACTCCTAGGTTCAAGCAATCCTACTACCTTGGCCTCCCAAACTGCTGGGATTATAGGTGTGAGCCACCATGCACCCAGCCAACCAATTTTTTTTTTTTTGGCAGAAAACTCAAATCCAAATCTGTGGCTCAGCTTAAATTATCATTGCTGGGACCCTCTTGCTTGTATATCTCACTTCATTCTACTGACTTGCTTTTGCCTAATGTACATTTCTTGAGATCCTGGCTTTATTTTTTATACTTTTTATTTGATTGTATAAATTATTGTAAGCTCTTTCAAATCCCTTGTGGAAGGGAATATAATAACAATTATAAAGAGAGAGGTAAATGAATATATAAGTAAATTACCCTTCTGACACTCAGCAAATTATCAGCTTCCCACACGTCTGGTTTAATGATTCATTCATTTACTTTCAAATATGAATTAAGCATCTACTATAGGCCACACATTGTATTAGGGAGAATCAGAGCTGAAAAGATTTTTTAAAACCCACAGTCCTTACCCTCTGGGAAACAAAGTGCCTGAAGGTGGTCCAGAAATTCAGGGTCCAATAGCAGTGAGGGGTGATTTCAAACAGCGACATCTTTGAGGTCTCATAGTCATCGTAAAGCCAGATACCTTGGTCTTTTTCATAAATAAGCTGGGGGCGGGTGAGGAGTGAGAAGTAGATACTACATGAATACACTCTTTAGGTTCCTGGCCAGGAACTTCCAGAAGCTACCATCTCAAAAATTCCTTCCAGTTCTAGAGAAACTGTTGACAAAACTTGCCCCTCAGACCTGGAATGGCACTTCTATGCTGAACAATTCATTTGTCCTCCAGGAGACCAACACTTGTAACTCTCTGGTTTGTGGCTTGGCTGATGGTTCTACCTCAATACTGATCCTTTGACTCCTACTCAGGCCACTTGCAGTCTTCATTTATACCAGTTGGTAAACTTTTGCACCTCTCTCAGGATGCACCAAGGTCCTCCAACCCCGGAAACTCTCAGCTTCTCCTCCTGTCAATGGTGACAATAAATCTAATCTGCCTTGTCAACCATAAACCCTGGAGTCCTGCGCACATTATCATTTCTGACAGAATTTCTGTGAGTGTTTTTAGTGTCCTTCGGGCTCTGTACTCTTGTCTCCAGAAGTTCTCCCTAACACTGGGATATTTTGCCCTTTTTCTAAGAGAGCTTGCCCTTCCCTGCCCCCAACATTCCTGGCAAATATGGTTACTAATTCTATTACCCTAGGATCTAGATTCCAAAGAAGATGCTTGATTTGCTGATGCAAATGTTCATAAATACTTTGTAATTAAATAATAAATCCCTTTTGACTTCTTTAAACACTGGGTTCCAGATACCTGGAACCAAAATGCAAATGAACCTGTCCTTCTGTAGGCCCTTGTCAGTGAAGTTTTAACAAACTATAGTACTCTGAGCTAAATTTACATAGGTGTAAATGCATTTTTGAAATATTCATATGCTGTCTTCTATTTACCTAATAAGAGACATGTGACCTCAGCTAATTTCCCTGGCAAATCATTTGTGAAAAAGTATGAGTACTTTTTCTGGCAAATAGTCCTCATGGCTGTTATTTTTCTAAATGGAGCATAAAAAGGGAGAGAGATTCCCCTTTCCATCTTTACGAAAATCATTTAGGAGTGAATTTAGTAATTATCCTTTGATAGACCCACATTGTCTGCCACTGAGCATCCTGTGCTCAGTGCTGCAGAATGAAACCAGGTGATGATGGCTCCATGACTTCAACACAACTCCAAAGGTCAAGGTCTTCCCTCACCAATATGGTACAGTCCATCTGCTCTAGCCCTTCATTAATACCAAATGCCCTCCCTTGCCCCAACATTTTGCCAAAGAAATATCCCCTCTAAGCACTAGTCACACCAATTGTGCTTCTATTTTGAGGGATATGTTTCAAAAAGACATAATTTTGCATCCTCTTGTCCACCTGGTTGGGTGTATTAACTAAATCTTAGAGCAATACTTCCATGCTGTGCTTCTACAGAGAATGATTAGGTTTACCCCATAGCCAAAGCAAGTTTTATACACAACTCACTGCATTTCTCTACCAAGAACACTGTCTTTTACAGAAAATGCTTTTTCCCATAACTTTAAGTGCCACCGTTACCCCAGCAACAGACCAGTACCTGTAGAAAACATAAATCATTAGAGAAAGCTTGCAGGAAATCTTCCTATCTGTTAAAAAGCAATATGTGTTCATTGTTACTGAGCAGCAAGGAAATACATTAAAGTTATTTCATCATTTAGTTATTTTTCTTACACAAACATATCACCTGCCCATGCTAAAAAATAACCTGAGATGACCAGCACTGGGGTTCCTCGAGGTCTTGAAAAACACTGACTTCATGGCCTACTCTATCGGCCAGAACACTTCGTATTACAAATGACAGAAAATCCATCTTAAAATGATATAAACAACAAAGGCAAATTGTTGGCTCATGGCTCATGTGACTTGAAGGGCCAGAGTGAGGGCTGGCTTTAGAAGCTTGAACCTGCAGCACAAATCATGTCACTAAGGACCAGGTTTCTCTCTATCTGTCCACTCAGTGTTGGCTTCACCCTCAGTCTCTGTGCTAAGACTCTTAGGTGGTTCTGGAATTCTCTGATGATAACAAAATGCGTGGAGCAGTTCCAGCACATTCCATCACACCATCAGGGCAGATACAAGTAGTTCCTGAAGAAGTGAGAGGCTTTCCTAGAAGGCCCAGCAGACATTTCCTTGTGTCTCATCCGCTGTGATTGAGACACACTACCATCCCCGAACAAATAACTGGTACCTAGGGAGTGAGGCTGGAGCTGAGGGTGCTTGTCCCCAAAGAAGATCAAGGTGAGAAATGAATTTTTGGCAGTGGAACTAATGTCCATCACATCTTCCCACCTCAGGTACCTTTACCCTGTCTTTCACAATACCCTGCTCTACCTGAGAAACTCTCGCTCATCTACACGGATATAATTTCACTGTTTTCAACTCAGGGGACCACTTTCCCTGGGTTATTTCATCTACTGCCAAGGCCTTAATTATCATTCATGTGAGCATGCCTTTTGAAGAAGTACCCGCAGTCCAGACTTTTCTCCTGAATGTTAAAAAATATGCAGGAGAAAGATCTACTAAATATCTACATTTGTTTTTCTCAAGAGCATTTTAAGCTCTTGTTTTTTTAAAAAGGAATCCTTGCCTTTTAGAGACACATACTAAAATATTTGCAGAAGAAATTATATGATATTTGGGATTTGTTCTGGAGTACTCCAGTGGAGGGACAGGGAGAGGTGTAGGTCTAGCTGAACAATTAGATGAATTGTCAAAGCTGAAGGTGGGTGCACATGACGTTATTATACTCTGCTTTCTACTTTTGTGCATGGGTAACACTTTTCATAAGGAACTTTTTCTTTCTTTCTTTTTTTTTTTTTTAACCCTTATACCTTGAGGACAATAAGGGAACTTTCTTAAAGGCACTGCAAACTCAACATGTTTGTAAAAGTTAAGATATAGATTCAGCCGCCTAAAGGCAGACCTAAAATAATACTAGCTTTACAGGAGAAAAGACATTTCTCTTTTATGTAAAAGTCTGGTATAGCATTCCATAGTGTCAGGGGTCCTAGTTCCTTCTATCTTGTTGCTCCATTGTCCCTCTCCTGGGTCTTCATGGACCCAGATGGCCCGATATCATATCACATTTTGACCGGCAAGAAGGAAGAGAAGTAGGGGGTATGCCATTCCTTTTAGGGGTGCAACCCACAAGTCGCAAACATCACCTCCACTCAGATCCCATTGCCCAGAACTTAATTATGTGAATAATCTAGCTGCAAGCAAGGCTGGGGAATACATTGTCTTTCCGAGTAGCCATGTGCCAAGTTAAAGACTTCTACTATTAATACTAAGAAAGAAGAGGAATTGAGAGACAACTAATAGTCTCTGGCCTATTCTGCCCTTCTAGTCACCCAAATATCCAAGTATCCCCTTCTTGCCACACATTTATTTCTTCTCTGGGGGCTGACTGCCAAAATCTCATCCAGTTTCTGCATCCAGCTCAAAGTTCATAGTTTCTGGTTAATTTTCAGTCCTCTTTATAATGTCCATGTGATTCCTCATGGTTTGGTAGCCTAGTTTAACTAAGGATGAGTTCCCTGCCTCCAATCTTCCTTTTATAAATTGTAGGGCAGGAATAGAATAGCTACTATTTTTTAAAATCTATTTGAAAAAGAGAAGAATGGGAAATACACAACAGCCTCTGGTTCATAGCAATCATCAAATCCCACAGGGCAGTAACTGCAAAGACTCCCTTCCTCGGGAAGTTCCTAGGTTATGCCACTTGGCAGTTGCTATTCCTGCACCCTGGGGGGTGGGCGAGTGGCGGAAGCAAGGATCTTTCTCTTCCTCTTCATGTCCCTAGGTTTTATCCTATGGGCAATTCTTTTTCTCCATTCTTTTTTTTTTTTGAGATGGAGTCTCACTCTGTTGTCCTGGCTAGAGTGAGTGCCGTGGCATTAGCCTAGCTCACAGCAACCTCAAACTCCTGGGCTCAAGCAATCCTACTGCCTCAGCCTCCTGAGTAGCTGGGACTACAGGCATGCACCACCATGCCCAGCTAATTTTTTCTATATATTTTTAGTTGTCCAGATAATTTCTTTCTATTTTTTTTAGTAGAGACGGGGTCTCGCTCTTGCTCAGGCTGGTCTTGAACTCCTGAGCTCAAACAATCCGCCCGCCTCAGCCTCCCAGAGTACTAGGATTACAGGTGTGAGCCACCGCGCCCAGCCTTTTTCTCCATTCTGCTCTATGGCCACGTCCAAAGTAGGCTTTGTAGAATATGCCCTACTTGGGGCTGCTTAGTTTTCAAAACTTCTGTGGTACAGGGTTTGGGGCCTTTGTGTAAGTAATTATGCAGCCAAAGGTTTCCCCTGGACATTCTCTAAGTCTGAAGACTGATCTTTTATGGAAACAGTTTCTCTTCTAAAGCCACTGGTCGGGGAACACAGCCCTGACAACACCTTGATTTTAGGCCAGTGAGATCCATTTCAGACTTCTGACCTCCAGAACTGTAAGATAGTAAATGTGTGTTGTTTAAGTCATTAGGTTTATGGTAATTTGCTACGGCAGCAAAAGGAAACTGTTACCCTATTAGTTAACAAAGGGAAGCTGTGATACTACCAAACCCAAAGAAGGAGTTAAGTTGGAAGGATGAGGAGAGGCATGTTGGTGACAGCTCTACCCCAACTCTTCAAATGCACCTTCTTGTGCCATATGGGGGTAAACACAGTAAAGCCGGCAGTTACTACTTCCAACCAGGTACTGTTTGGGCAGTCCCAGACTCTGGACTCTTCACCAAATCTCTCTTTTTCTCCACTGTCACATCTCTGGCTTTTGAGTTCCTAGTCACAACTCTCTAACTTCCAATATCTGACTCTGCCTCTTGCCATCAGTCTGAAGATCCAGAATTCTCTTCTCCAGCTCGCTCGGTTCAGCTCTCCATATCACTGTGTGTTTGGCATGCTCCCCGGACTCCTGGAACATTTACAGCCTCAGGCAACAGAACTTCTCCCCCACCAGCCTTGGTGCCACACGACTCCCACCAGCCCGGCTGGTCTTTATGATTAAAGGAAATAGAGATTCAGGGAAAAATGAAGTTGCGATTGGGGGATTGTATTACCAAGGACTTAGCAGGAAAGCACACATGCACGCACGTACACACACACAGATTTGACCAATGAAATATCAAAAAAGCAAGGAAAAAACTGTGAAAGTCTGTAATAACTAAAAATTGCAATAAGCTGCTCAAGCCTTATAAAACATAAATAAATGCCCTATCTGCATAGATTTCCTAAGAAGACTGACTCTACTATAAAGATTATAATCAGCACATTAAATTCAACAATATTAAATCATAAATTTGACTTACCCAGGGCAAATATGCTAATTATGTAAATATTAATTACTAATTAGACATTCAATTAATGCTTTGCTAGTGGCCTCTTTGTATTTAAAATAATTTTGAGGTAAATCTCGGGGACCCAAGTCTCATTAAAAAGCTATTCTGAAAAATAATTATTGTTGTAGCATCTGCAGTGGTTTGAATGTCCCCACCAAAACTCACATTGAAATTTAACTGCCTATGTAACGGTATTGGGAGGTGGGGCCTTTGAGGGGTGCTTAGGTCATGAGGGCTCTATAATGAAGGAATTAATGTTGTTTCCTTGTAAGTGGGTTATTTATCATGCTCTCTGGCCATGTGATATCTTCTGCCATGGGATGACCTTCACCAGATGCCAGCATCATGATCTTGGACCCAGTCTGTGGTATTCTGCTGTAGCAGTAGAAAACAGACTAAGATAGCATCTATAAGTGAAAATTGTGAACAGCCTAAATATTCAACAATGGAGAAATAGCTGAGTAAATTATGCACGGAGATAAAGTAGTATTTGATCATTCAAATTTATCTTTAGGAAAAAAATCTTAATAACATGAGAAATTGTTTATTTTATATTAAGTGAAAAAAGCAGGGTGGAAAATGAAACACAGTATTATTTCAACTTTATAAAAATATGCACTGAGAAATATTAGGGTACATCACAGAGTGGATAATATATAGGCATTAAAGTGATACAAAGGAGTATTTATTGATATAGAGAGACATTTACATTACCTACTTGGGTAAAAAAGGAATATACAATGCCATTTTTTAAAAACAAAATGTGTATTTATACATGTGCATCAAAATATCTAAAAAGATATACATGAAATGTTAGTAGGATTATTTTTAGGTATAAGGCTAATTTTTATTTTCCCCTTTTTGCTTTCAGCATTGTCTAAATTTCTCTGTAATTATCATATATTAATATATTAATTTTCCATGGAATATTAAAAAAAGTAGTTATTTCCAGTTGGGGGTAAAAGGCAAAGGAATATACTCAAAGAAAATACTCACAAGGGCAACATACGTAACCTAAACATCTGTATCCCCATAATATGCTAAAATAAAAAAAAAGAAAATACTCAACATGTTAACAGTAGTTGCCTCTACACAGTAATTTCTTTTCTTTTACCTTATACTTTTTTATGCATGCCAACATTTCTTTAAAGAAAATACACTGTTATCTTTATTTTTATTAATAATTTTTACCCCTTAAATTCTCATTTATCTGATATTAATAGAGCTGTACCACCTTGATTTTGGGTGCTATTTGCTTGCTACACCTTTTTGCATCTCTTTATTTTTAATGATCTGTGAACCTTGTTTAGGTATGTGTCCTATAATTTCAAGAGCATATTGATTCTGATAATCTCTGTCTTTTAACTGGTGAGTTTAATTCGATATGCATTTGTTGCGTCCTAATATAGTTGGACATTTTATTTACATTTTATTATGTGTTTTCTATTTTCATTTCTATTTTTCTTTCTTTTCTCCTTTCCTGATTCCTGTTAAGTCAGCAAAAAATTTCCATCACTCTACCTTTTTTCTCACTGATATAAAGGCTATGTATTATGTCTCTGGATTTTGGATGTTACCTTTAATTTTTGAATAACATATTTAACTATATTTTTAACAATGTCTGAGATTATTCAACAGTTTTCCAGAATAGAACCTAGCACAGGTTACTTCCATTTCACCATCTTTAGCATATTAGCTTTTGCATACATGTTTATTGCCTCATGGTTGCAATATGGTTGCCATAACTCCATTAGGTATCAAGTTTACATTCAGAAAAAAGAAGAGGGAATAAAACTGATTTCTATCCTGTTTATTATGAAAGCAAAAATGTTACCATGTGCCACAAGCAGAATAACAACTAGGTTGCATTGGCCAGAACCAAGTCACAAGGCTGCCCTCACTGCAAAGGAGGCTGGGGAAGGAAAGGCATGTGGTGGCCAATCGATTAGAATTCCACTCCAGCTTCAGGAAAAACTTGAAAATGGCTCGTAAAGAGGGAACAAAATCCCTTTTAAGATGTGGAACAAGTCACTTTCCTCTGTTGTAAAATTAACACGTTAGATTAGGTTAGCTTTGTTGGTGATTATGGTGATGAGGGTCTGGATCAGGGAAATAATAGCAGAATACAGTGTATTTGAGAAATTTTTTAAAAATTCATCATAGACTGACTGAACCCAGGTTTTTCAACAATTTGCATTATTCCTTATTATTCCTTTCTGTTTTTTCAACACAACCTAGTACATACCTAGATCTCAATTCCAATTGCTTTTATGTGTTTATTCAACAATTTTTGTGGTGGGATCAACAATGCTCTGCCACAGATCTGTTTAGGATTCAGTTCCTTCTTCTGTAAAAAAACAAAAATCTCTTGCTCTCTCTCTCTATATATAAAATATGCATGTATTTTGGATTCATAGGTTCTTTTTAGCTCTGAAGTTTATTGATGATTTCTTTCCTTCTTTATTTTTTTTGAGACAGGGTCTCACTCTGTTGTCCAGGCTAGAGTGCAGTGGTGTTACCACAGCTCACTGCAGTCTTGAACTCCTAGCCTCAAGCAATCCTCCTGCCTCAGCCTCCCCAGTAGCTGGACTACAAGCAGGTACTACTATGTTTGGTTAATTTTTCTATTCTTTGTAGAGAAAGGGTCCTGCTATATTGCTCAGGCTGGTCTCGAACACCTGACGATCCGCCTGTCTCAGCCTCCCAAAGTGCTGGGATTACAGGCTTGAGCCATTGTGCCTGGCCTGTTGATACTTTTCAACAATTCAATTCAGTTGACATTTACTAAATACTTCGTACGAATAAGGCATTCTTCCAGATGCTATGGGTATATAAAGATGAAGAAAATGTGTCCCCTGACCTCAAGGAGTTTACAGTATGATAAGTGTGATATAAGGGTTTATCATCATCACTTATGTTCTTTTCTTCAGGCCTCCTTACTTCCAAAGCCAGTCTTAATACCGTTGGAGCCTAGGGCAGAGAGAGTTTGTAACTCCACCCCAGGAATTTCTATTCCTGCCTCGCTATAATTGAGGTTTAGGGTTTCTTGGAAGAAAGACGGCATATAGAAAAAGGAGCAAGTGGCAAGATTAGCTTCATT